>CBVK0100681436.1:0-21000 GCA_900067695.1 Picea abies
CGCTCTTCCGATCTCACTTTTCATGAAGCCTTGGTATCCAAACTTTGATCCCTTTATTGATCAAATTTATCCTCGACCTTTCTATGGGTAAGGCTCCTTAACTCTCTCCTTCAATTTTGGCCCCTAAAGACTCTATTCAATATTATAAATGACATCCAAAAATTTCACTACTACAAACCTAAAATGACTAAAAGATAATGCATGACCTTATGAGGATATGTGCTAAAATGGATCTCTCAAAAGTGCTCCCCAAAGAGATCTAGTTGAATGCAGGTGAATATGTATGGAAACAAAAACTAGACTACGAGCATGTTAAATTTCATTGTAGATCTTTTTTGAGGTTGGGAACACAATCTCCTCCCACCCTAAATGAAAACATGTACCTAATTTGATGGAACCAAAGCGTGAAGGATCCCTATTCAAAATGAAACAAAATTGAATACTTCGTGATGACATAGTGCTAAGGTGAACCATTAGTTGATAGAAATCAAGAGCACTATAGGAAAAGTCACTTTGGGTCAAGAGACAAAGAATATATAATTGTTACTCGAAGCCTCACTAATTTATGTGAGAGTCCTTTCCCCTTATAAATATCCCTAAAACTCAGGGGAGGATACACCCAAGGAAAAATAAAGGCTCCATGGGAAACTTGACAACCACTCCAAGGCTTGCACTCATCCCTATGGAAGAAGAAGAAGAAGATGATTCGATTTATGATGCATACACAATGCCCCAGGACAATCAATAAGTTTGGACTTAAGTTGCTGGAAAGAAATATAAACGAAAAAGTAAATATGTAATTGAACATCTGACTCAATCTAAAACAAGAACATTAGTATAAAAAAATTTGTCGAAAAATATTGTTATTATCTCAGTTTATCAAATAGTATACTTGTAGGTTTCAAAGAAATTATTAAATTGGAAGTTTGACAAAGTATATAGGTCTATTCTTATATGTGGATCCTAGAGAATGTATTCTAATCATCATCTTTTATTTGTAAAACCCTATTGTATAATGTGTTCATAGATTTTTTATTAATTCAAATTTTAACTTTTTTTTCCAAGAACAAAATATGCATTTACATTAATATAAAAAATATATATAGTTAGATTCCCATGAAATTCATAGGTGTTGATGATCCCTTTGCATGGAATTCCTATGTCTAATTCATCATCACACAAAAAAATGAATTTTTCTTCTATCCAGTTAAATGTGTAGCCTCTTCAAAAAGACAAAAAATATTCAAAGTAGTGTTAGTGGGAAAAATTCCCCTATTACTATGTTGGCTCGGAATATAGGTAGAACACAAACTTCCATTAAAAGACAGTCCTAATCCTAAGCTATCCAAAAACTACCCAAACAAAGAGAAAAAAGAGAAGAAGGAAGACTGATAAGTGTACCTTAGTCCCTAACGTCTGATGCAAAATTCCTTCACCTTTGTAGCTTCCTAAGCTGTGTGTCTCCCCTTGAAGTTGACTTGCAAGAACACTTAGGAAAAAGATGCTATAAATATGCAGTCTCTACTTGTCAATGTTAGCGTTCAGATTTAAATGTATATGTATTAAGCAATAAAGATACAAATATGCAATGAATTGGGGCATGAAAAGAACTCTTATTCAAACTGAGGATTAAAATATTACAACCTTCTTGATTGGAAAAATGCTTCGTGAACCAGGCCTAGGCTCCTCTTACTGTTGCTCCAAGTGCATCATTCCCATGTTGCCTCTCATAACCAACTGATCTCTTTGGAAAAATAGAAGGGATCGTATAAGGAGAAAAGGTTGAAGAAGGAATGTTAAGACCAAATATCATAAAGGGATGAAAAAATTGGGCTAGAGGGTTAAGGGATTTTGGAAAAGTTTCTCCTTTCTATTGTTTGATGTTGGAATGAGACCCCAAGACCTCTTTTTATATGAAAAAAATATGGTTATTCAGTTTGGCGACGTGCTACAATGGCTAAAATGGTTGGGAAACCTCCAATAGTCTGTTAACTCTGCCAATATCCTTGCAACTTTTTATTTTTTGCAAATTTTGGAAGTAAACACGGGTTGTCTAGTATGAAACTAACGTGTGTACATAGGCAGTAGTGGAGCAGGATACATACATTCTCCAAAAAATGGTTTTTTTAAGAAAGAGTGTCAACAGTAATTTGGAAAATTGTGTAAGTGAAAAGACCAATGCCATGTATGAATAGGTAGGAAAATTTTGGGCTATAATAGATTCCCCCTAATGTGTGAGGTCAAAAGAGAAATTGATGGATGAAATACATTACAATATCTTTACCAGTGGGAAGGCACAAAGTCGAGTGAGCACGAGACAACAGTTCAGGAGTGCATCATCTACAAAATAACAATAATCTCTCTGAGGCACGCATACTCATGCTCGGGATGAACTAATCATGGATGCCAATCAAGTACATTGCAGATCCATGTCATATAAAGTCTAGCCATTATAAATACAAAGTGGATCTACATCTCAAAATTGTTTGATGATATTCAAGTACAATATAATATGCATCTTCAAGAAATATTAACGCCTACGGCTGGAGATGAGAACACCATAGCTCAAAAAAAAACTTCAAGATCTTCACTAGCTTAGGTAGGAGTACAATAGGAGTGTAAGAATCACTACTCTGAGGTCTTTGACATGTCGTCGGGGAAATACTAGAGGATCTCGATCATCAGGCACATAACTTCATCGATTTTGAATCTAGACTTGACTAGACTCTCAGGATGGTCGACTCGGGAAGGTCAAGAGACAAAATGCAGAATGGATGACTCGGGTTGGATAAAACTTCCCTTGGAAAAAAGAACAGAAAATGATGAGACTCATGTAATGTAACATTGACATAAGTCGGTGATGTAGGATGCACCATAAACTCTTCATATGTTTGGAAGAGTAACCAAACATAAGGGGACATAGCTCTATGTAGCGAGAATAGCTTCCAAAGGTCATACTAGATCCCAATTCTTGGTGAACAAACGAAAGGATGTGCTTTGTCAAAGGGTGACTATCTTGCTGCTAAAAAAATAATTTATATATACCATCCCCTCTTTTTGGAATATTTGATTTTTTTGTCTTTTTCAAATTTTTAACGATCTTGAAAAGGAATAAAAGAATGCTACGTTACAGAGGAAGAATGAGTTCGTGGGAAAGAAAACTAGTTCGAGTTACATGGAACATACTAATGCTCAGTGCAAGGAGACATGTGTAGGATAAGCACACTCGGGAAAATTCGTCCATGGGTCAAGGTGACATATCACAAAGGAAAAAAGTGTTGCAAGGCTTTCGTTTAAGGAATGCTTTGAAGGTCATAGTTGAGAGAAACATGGATCCATAATTAGGAAAACAATGCAAAGATGAGACCCACAATGTGATTAAGCGTGACACAACAAGAATCCTTTCATTTGAATTTTTACAATCCCACAGAAGGTAAAATCGATGTTTTTTTCACGTTTTAGAGAGTTTGAAAAAATGCTAAAAGAAGACCCTAGGGAGGTCCTTTTTCGCAATTAGTCTAGTCAGTTTGAAAAAGGGTTAAACTTATACCGAAAATATGTCTCTTCAAAACGATTTTAATGAGTGTGATTGAGACAGGGTGACTCATCTATATTTTCAATTTTATGAGTCTAAAAAGATCTTAACTATTGAATCACAAACCTTTTCTAGGTTTAGTCTCCTTAGCCCGAAAAAGTATAAAATATAAATTAGGAGAAATATGTTGACAAGACAAGTCTCATTAGGTGTACCTTTTTCCTGGATAATCTATTGGCTGGAAAAACAGTTAAAATCATGCCAAATAGATGTTGTATCTGGACCAATTAATGAGTGTGAAAGGAACAAGGTCACTCGAAATTTTTTCATATTTAGGGAGTTTGAAAAGAGATTAACTATGGACTCTGAGGGGGTTCCTTTTTCATAGGTAATCTCCAAGGCCCGAAAAGGAGATAAACCAAAACCAAGGAGAATGTTACTTTTTCAAAAATTTAGTCCCTCAGGTCGGAAAAAGGGTTAAACTTACGCCTGAGAATGCTCTCCTAGAGAACCGAAGTTCCTAGAGCATACCTTTATTACTAAAATTATCCATCCATACCAAAACACGGGTAAACTACCACCAGACAGATGTGCACTCAAATTTGAGTTTGACGAGCGTGAGGTGCAACAAGATCGCTCGACAATTTTTTCATTTTAGAGAGTCTAAAAAGGGATTAAAGAAGATTCCATGGGGGCTTCTTTTCTCAAGTAATCCATACGAGATCGAAAACAATAAATAAAGTCTCAATGGATGTTTCTTTCAAAATTCAAGCGATCTTGAAAGACAACAAACCATTCTCATTAGGGATTCCCTTGGGTATAGGCTAGAGAAAGATGAAGAAGAAGTATGAGGCTTCAACACAAAGTCATGGCGGGATGAAATATGACTACCATGCCTATGAAGTACTATGGCATGGAAACCAAATGGAAAACAAGGATCTAACTAGTATGCCCATGGAAGGAAGGCTCTACCACATAAAGTATGACACACTTATCAACAAGGAAGGTTAGTGTCGCAATTCAGTGGGGTCAATCATAAGGCTAAATGAACCAGGAAACGGATAATGAAAAAAATGCAAGTAGGAAAAAATCTATCCTGTATGCCAGTTTCGAGATCAATACCTATTAGAACGGATCGATACAATGAGAAAATGTCAAAGAAAAATGTCTCCAAGATCCTTCATATAAGGCCAATACAACTCATCTAGAAGTTAATAAATCCAATATAGATAGAAAATTCAGAAAATAAGAGCTGGTATTGAATACAAAACTTGAAAAAACCAAACATGGACTATACAATATGGTACAAAGTACCGCATGACCTTACAACTCATGTGTGGTAGTAGTTCAATTAGAGACAATGCTAGGATCTGAACAAGAGTCTCTTCGATAGTCAACCTGGAAAGTCTCCCAAAAGGGAAGAGAACACAAACCACAGTGTAAGTTTTATCACGGTATAGAAACCATAGTCATGGATTCAAGGATAGCCTCATCCGAAGGAAATTCAAAATCTGATAAATCAATCAAACAAGGAGGGTCGACAGTTCCAAATGGAGAAGCAAACTGACCATATTCTATATCATGATGAAGGTTCTAGCCAGGACTAGAAGACTCTATCAACAAAGAATCACAATCACAAGGGCTTGAGGATATACAAACAACGAGATCAGAATTGAAAGGAAACTCAAGATCACTCAGACCAAGTGGGGGAAGAAAGGGCTCCCATTCCCCTATTGGATAAGTTACTGAGACCAAGTCTCATGAATGAAAGCATGAGTGAACAAGTTCCTTCTCAGGAGAAATTGGATACCAAGGATAAGACTCCACATAATTTACCTATGGCATCTTGAACTAGCGATGAATTAGGATGGTGATTATTGTATGCCAACTGGTCGATAGTGAAAATGATTCCATTGTGAGGGAAATGCATCACCCAAAAGAGCGTAGACACTGCAACTTTCATAGCATATGCATAATAACACCTAAGAAGCATATTGAAATATAATGGGCCTTGCACCACTATAAAATCAACAAGGAAAATATTACCACCTAATGAGATAGGAAACTGAGGAAGAATCCCCAAATATTCACTAGGACGTCTGTCAAAATCCAAGAGCTCATGTGAAGAAGTCACAAGATTGGGAGAACCCAAAGGTTTACAATCCCAGGAGGATAACATACTTGTGAAGTCTCCTTCATCTACAATACATCGGTAAATGTTTTTTGAATTAACTTCAACCCTTATTTGAAAAGTTGTATAAGAAGGAAGGAGAGGCTCAACAAGGTCATTCCAATCAAAGGAAACCATCCTAGGACTTGGAGGGGGTGTGATCGAAGTGGACAAAATGTCCCCTTGTTTTGAAAGTACTGAACTAGAAATGCTAAAAACATAGTCGGTAGACACATCACTCCCCATCATAAGAGTGGGATCAACCAAATATTTCATCGACATGACCACTTTGGTAGACTCAACACTCTCTAAGAGAATAGTGGGATCAGTCGAAGATTGCATATGCGTGACCATTTGGTAGACTCGACACTCTCCAAGAGAAGAGTGGGATCGACCAAAGATTTCATCGGAATAAACACCTCCTCAACCACTAGTTGAATAGGATGTGAGACAACATGGTTTGAAGGCAAATAACCCCCGAAAATAAGAGTGGGGTCGATCGAAGATTTCATTAGAACGAGCACTTCATCAACCAAAGGTTGAATAAACTGTGAGACAACATGGTCTGAAGGTGCATCACCCCCCCAAAAGAGGAGTGGGGTCGGTTGAATCAATATAAGCCATTAGTATTGAGGAGAATATGAGTCACTGGATCACTTCATGTCTTGAACACATTCTGACCATCGGATTACATAACTACAAATGCATACTAAAGAAACAAACTTTAACCTAAGGAAATATTGTACAAAGTTGATCTTAACTAACTCTTGAGTGTGTAAATACCCTAACATAGGCATGTGCAAAGATATACTAATAAAATCATAGTTCTTCCCATTTTTCTTTCTTGGAATAGATATATTTTAGACAACCTTCACCACTATTGTTGTTGTGACCAAAATCCCTATTATCGAAAATATCATTGCAATCTCGAGCCTAAGCCATTTCCCTCAATTAACATATGTGTTGTCTCCAACAATAAATCCAATTGTAATTTTCACTAATTGAGATTTACATGCTCTTTATTCTTGTATTCAACTGGCATTTAATTTCTCTAGACACACATAATTTTGGTGCCCTTGTGGTCCACACTTGAAACGTGTTCAATTGAATTGTCCTGCTCTTCCTCTAGGAATTCCTCGACCTTTAAGGGATTCTTAATTTCCTCAAAAAAATTGGAGCACTCATGTTGGATTGTTCTACCTGGATTCCACTTAGGCTATCCTCTTCTAGAGATCATTCTTTACTAAGGGTCATTTACTGATGATTGATTGCGAGAAACTCTCTTGTAAATCTCTATCTAATATTTTTCTTTCGCATTAATAAATTGCTCCAAGTGCCCACATTAGCGGGGGTCTTGGATGTTTCCCCATAGGGTTTTTACCACGTCAAAACATCGGTGTGTCATTATCCCTCACATGTGAGGAGAAAACATGCTCTGATACATTAGTAGTGTAGACAGTGTATTAACTATAGATGTTGTAATTACTAGGAGCACACAAGAATGCAATTCAAAGCAATGCACACAACCCATTAATGGAGGAAAATATACATGCAACACTAGTATATTAAATAAACACTTCAATAATTACATCTAGGCCTCACCAGGTTCTTCCTCTTTCGCAAAAATATGGGCTATGCACCTCTCAAAAGCATTAAACTACCCATCAATTTAAATCTTGGCCAGGATTACAATGGGATTCATGAGATATTCCTTCTTCCATTGTGTGAACTATTCTTTTTCTCCTATATCCATTTGAATTAATGATCATGAATGAAAATACCATTCTCATCCATGCTCAATCTACGTTCATTGAAATCCCCAAACTATTAAACCAACCTCCCTGACAAGTGACTATGGGGCCTCTCATGTATTTATCCACCATATCATTTACGACCAACCACCACCTTAATTTTCTCATTTACTAACTCATGGTATCATTCATTGAATGGTATTATTATATGTCATCCTTTGTTCAATTGAGAAGAATCCCCCCAGGTCCCATGCTCCATTACAAACCATCTCCATTCAAGCTCCCATGGGATCCCTTTCTTTCTCCCAATTTTTCAATTGGTGAAGGGATCCAACGACATGCACTCATTCCTTAATACCCCCTTGTTGGGCCTTCCATAATGTGTAGGACGTTGTCAATTTTCTAGATATCCAAAGGTTTTTGTGCCCCCTTCAACTCCTCTACAATGGAACAAAAAGAATTTGATACTTACCTAGGATTCCCCAATTTGAAAGGGGGTACTCTTGCATTCGGAAGGGATGGTTCAAGGCTTTCATATTTTGTCTTTTTGAGAACCCCAATATATGTTTTAATAATGACAACCTAGAAAATACATGTAGAGGACCATATAGTACCAATATAATTTCAACATCAAATAGAGATACATGAACGTCCCTTCGAACCTTGTGCATGATATAATTGAGTAGATAGTAGGTGTGTTACATGGAGTATAGTCGTGCATATTAATTGTGTGTAAGTTGTAAATAGTTGCATAGCTATTGTGTTTATTATAAACAACCACTTACATTTGTTCTATTTTAATATATTTTACTTAAAGAAAAGTGGTATCCCCATTCAGAAAGATATTCGTTGAAAGTGAGAAAAGTTCTTCCTTATCCCTAAGGACTTACAAACAATCTTCTTCATGGGCATGGAGATGAACAGTAAATATTTTACGTGCACTTGCCAAAGGTTATAGAAATTAATGTTTATGAAATCTAGTCAAATATTTATCGAAAATAATATCCATGAAATCAAATGTCCAAAGAAGGAACTGGTTACCAATTGCATATGGAGAGAGATGAAAAAATTCTTATAAGCTCCAAAGTTCAAGGAAGGAATTAGTTTCCAAATGCATAAGAAGAGAGAGATAACAAGTAGCTTTTGGAAATGCCTCTTTCTCCTAATATATGAAACCATATGTCCTTACCGTCTAAATAAGGTAAGCACTATTAGTCCCCACGTTTTAGTCTTGGAATATGGTAATCAATTTTTCATTTTTCTTAAAACTTGAAACTAGTTTGGAGTAAGTAGAACCAATCTTATGAAACTAAGTTTCCATGCATTGAGATTATTTCTAAGCTTATAGTTTCATATATTTCTATCAAAAGTTACAATATTCTTCCTAGTATTTGGCCTCGTATTGAGGAAAGGCAATTGACATTCATTTTATATGCCAATATCCTATGTTTCAACTCTAGAAACGTTATTTAATTAGTTAAACATTTAATCATAAAAAGTAACTCTCGAGATATATTTATCATTAATCGGCCTCTCCGGTGCTATCTTTAGATAGCTAGTAATGCTCATCCTTCATTGTGGTGATGAAGGTGTTTCCATGAAGGATATCAATCGTAATAGTATATTGTGCCTCCGCCATGACCTTTGCACTACCTTTGTTGCACCTGTAGCCTTTTGTGTGTGGTACAAAGCCACTACATACTATATTGAACCTATATTTAGCTCTTGATCATGGGTAATGGGGACCTATAAGCACATCTTCAACTACACGAAATCAATTGGTTCTTATAGTCCACTCACATCACTTCTATTAGATCAATAGAACTTGAAGGAAGCCTCGAAAAAATTATAGAAGTGGCTAAGGTCATATTACTCTCAATGCAGAAAGATGTTTTTGAGGGTGGAAAAGTAATTTCACTGCAAACATACCGGATATGCAAATTTCCTCCAATGAATCCTTCTCTTAGAAATTAGAGCAAGTTGTTGCATTCAATACAAGGATTGGTTCCACTCTACCTACGTAAGCCAGAAACAATAAAAATGGATAACTATTGAGGGTATGAATTGGGTCAAACAAGATTAGCTACAATACCTACTATCATCGACCTAACATGCATAGAATGAAAATGATGAATACACCATTATACCACAATATGTTTTCCTTTCCTATCATGCCTACCTAGCATTATAGCCATATTAGTGGAAGCGAAGGAGAAAGTGCCATAAGTTGTTGATCAACTAGAATAAACATATTCATATTATATAGTCTTTTCAACTTGGTCGAACAAGTTTCCTTTGAAATAGATTCAATACCAACATTTCAAAATAGCTACATAGAAATAGTCCCTATATAAAATGGTGCTCGTCTTGTATTTCAAAATGTAAAACACCAGCAAGGTGCCCTATAATGAGTGAAACATCCTATTTCTAATGGAAAGCTTGTGCGAATAGCTACAAAGATCTAAAAAAATAAGAGCTAGTCACAATAGTTTGAGTTCTAGTTGTAGTTCCAAATCCAATTTTCCGAGTTGAAGCAACTAGAGAAGTAGAACCAATGCAATAACAAGCAACAACAACCTAAGAGACATCCTAGATATTGGCAGCGCAAGGAAAGAATTGCTATGCCTTCTTGTAATGACAAATTCACTCATATAATCCATCATTTCTTCAAGGTTGATTAAATTGAAATTTCTAACAAATTCAGAAACATTAAATCCATTCTCTAAATATAAGTAACCATGTCAATTTGATTGGAATAATGTGGATCTTATAGTGTTTCTTTCTTGCCATTTTTTGGTTTGTTAAAACCAAAAAAGAGACCATGTTATAAAAAGAATTCAAATTAAAGTTTGACAAAATGGCCATTGGGATGTTTGGAAACAACGCTTCACAATATCATAATAAGTTGGGACAACACAATCATGTTATTGATACAAGAGGAGCTACTTGAATCACATTGATGGAGTAATGTTTTGAATCTATCTTGTGTTATACCACAATATTTTTTCTTTTCCTATCATGCTTACCTAGCATTATAGCTAGATTAGTGGAAGCGAAGGAGAAAGTGCCATAAGTTGTTGATCAACTAGCATAAGCATATTCAAATTATATAGCATTTTCAACTTGATCAAACAAGTTTCCTTTGAAATAGATTCAATAACAAGATTTCAAAATAGCTACATAGAAATAGTCCCTACAGGAAATGGCTCTCGTCTTGTATTTCAAAATGTAAAACACTAGCAAGGCGGCCTACAATGAGTGAAACATCCTATTTCTATTGACAAGCTTGTGGGAATAACTACAAAGATCTAAAAATACAAGATCTAGTCACAATAGTCTTACAATGAGTGAAACATCCTATTTCTAGTGGCAAGCTTGTGGGAATAGCTACAAAGATCTAAAAAAACAAGATCTAGTCACAATAGTTTGAGTGCTGATTTTAGTTCCAAATCCAATTTTCCGGAGTTGAAACAACTAGAGAAGTAGAACCAATGCATCCTACTTATTGGCAGCCCCCTTCTTGTAATGACAAATTCACTCATATAATCCAACATTTCTTCAAAGTTGATTAAATTGAAATTTCTAACAAATTCGGAAACATTAAATTCATTACTTAAATATAAGTAACCATATCAATTTGGTTGGAATAAAGTTTTCCTCTATTAATATGTGGATCTTATAGTGTTTTTTTTTTGTCTTTTTTGATTAATTAAAACAAAACAAAAAACAAATTATAAAAATAATTCAAATTAAAGTTTGACAAAAAGATCAATGTGAAGTTTGGAAACAGTGCTTCACAATATCATAATAAGTTGGAACAACACAACCATATTGTAAAAAAAAAAAACTTAAACAGAAAGGAAGAGCAAAAAAACTTAAACAAAAAGCAACAAAAATCTTAAAAGGAAGATCGAAGATGCCCTTTGTCCAAAATATATGGAAGAAACAAAAGCTGACAAAAAGATTAAAACGAAGATCGAAGATGCCCTTTGTGCCAAAATATATATATAGACATGTCAATATTAATGGTCTCATTCGTTTGAACCAAATAACAACAATGGCGATAAGCTACGTTCTGCCCATGGTAGTGTTCGTCCTGCATGCATCTGCATCAGCAGCAGAAAAGCCGAACAGAAAGGTGATTTCTTCTCACATATATCCTGTTTATGATTCAGAGCACCAATTACAGTCTCTTTCTGACAGTGCAGATTACTTTTTGTGAAGGTTCATATCGTTTATATGGGAGAAGTCCCAACTCATGAAGCTGGCGACTGGAAGGAAATCGGTGCTACGGCTCACCATGATATGCTGGAATCTGTTCTAGGAAGGTTAATCGTCATGTCCTTCCCAATTTCCTCGATTGAAACGATCTTGAATATTTTAAGTTGTATTTTCAGGTCGAGTGCATGTTATATTCACTAGTCTTAAAATATGTGATTGCCAGTCATTATGTTGCAGAAGAAGCATTGATTTATAGTTATGGGAGAAGTTTTAATGGATTCGCGGCAACCCTTTCGGCTGCGGAGGTAGAAGCCATATCGAGTAAGTCTGCAAAATTTCCTAATAGTTATTGGCTTTGTGTAGTTCAATTCGGTGATATAAGATTTTGTGAAAGCTGGAATACTAATTAATTGTGTTGTCATTTTTCTGTCTGTTCAATAACGCAGATATGGATGGTGTTGTTTCCGTTTTTGAGAACAGGAGAATGGTTCTCCACACTACTCGATCATGGGATTTCATAGGTTTACCTCTATCTGCCGAAAGAAATCTGCAGTATGAAAGCGATATAATCATTGGAATGTTCGATTCAGGTAATTGCATCAATAGAAGTAGCAGAACTTTGTATGTTGCCACTACAATGAATTTTGGCCAATGAAAGAATAGGAATATGGCCCGAGTCAGAAAGCTTCAAGGATACGGGGTTGGGGCCTGTTCCCTCAAAATGGAAAGGAACATGCGAAACTGTTTCATCTTCCAATTTCACCTGCAACAGGTAATAATATGGTTCTGTTGGATATCCATTATATTGTTTTGAAAAAAATCTCGTAACATAATTGTTTTAGGCCAAAGGGTTGGTTCAATATATGTGCTGGTTGTATTTACCTAATTCTGTAAGAACAGATGCTTGGTTAAAATCCTTGGACCATTTTTTATTTTGATACATTAATTTGAACCAAAAGAAATATTTAATAGAGATGCACAAATGCTATAATTTATATAAAAAAAAAATCTAATGAATTAATGAAAAAAATTAACTAATTCGGTTCTGACTGGCAGAAAAATTAGAGGGCGTATCTATTACAAAGGTGCTGATATTGAAGACCTATCGAAAGAGTTCATGTCTCCCAGAGACTGGGATGGACACGGGACCCACACTGCCTCCACAGCGGCTGGAAACGTTTGAGAAACGCTAGCCTTTACGGATTAGCAGACGGAAATGGCCGGGGTGGAGTAGCAGGTTCAAGGCTGGCAGTGTACAAAATTTGTTGGGGAGGTTATTGTTGGGAAGCAGATATTCTTGCGGCATTCGAGGACGCCATCCATGACGGCGTGGATATTGTTTCTCTTTCCCTTGGGCCTGCTCATATTCTTGATTACTTTAACAGTAGCATTGCCATTGGTTCATTTCATGCAATGAAGAAAGGAATTCTGACTTGCAACTCTGGCATTGTGGGAAGCATTACCAATTTTGCTCCTTGGTCTTTCACAGTGGTTGCAAGTACTATGGATCGTACATTTCAAGGCAAATTGGTTTTGGGAAATGATAAATTTTTTAATTAAATAAAGTACCAAGGCAAGTGTTTCTCTTCCCTAGGCGCTTAAGGGGGAGAAAGTACCTAAAGTGGGTCCTAGTCAAATTAATTTGTGAGATGCAAATTAAAAGATAACTTTATGACTAAAGTGAGGGTGAGTGAAGAGGCACCATATCTCAGCCATTCATCTAATCTAATCTCAACCGTTAGATTAGAAAACCCCTCGCCTTCCCTCATGAGGTCGATTAGGGCAAGAGGGCGCACCCATTCTTGGGTTGTTCAAGCATTTTGGAGAGAGCAAGAGAGAGAGCATTTTCGAGCAGCAAGAGAGTAGCCATTTCTGAGAGCTAGGGCATGCATCCCAAGGCAGCAAACTAGCACAGAAATCGAGGCAGCAACGACAACATTGAAGGCAGGCCATACTATACTGATTGAGCAGGCTATACAGCAAGAAGAGCAAGCATAGAAATCGAGGCAAAGTATAGTCCAGCAGAAAAGGCCATACTGTACGGATTTTGAATTCCGTACAGTAGGAAAAAGGGCATGAATTTCAAGACAAAAAGTACAGTCCATACTGTACAGATTCCGTACAGTCTGTACGACTGTCCTTTTGGCACAGATTTCGAGCAAAAAGTTCTGTGTTGTTTTCTGAAAGTTTTGGCACATTTCCCAAGGTGATCGTACAACATTTAGTGCTCTGTTTTGGGCTATGGCAGTTGGTACAAATTTCAAGGTGGTCGTACAATAGTTTGGAGGCACAGAAATCGAGGAGCAGACCTGTAATTTATTGCAGAAAATTCTGGGAAGAATTTTGAGGAGTTGGCTCATTTTCCTGTGTGAAGAATTGGCACGGTTGTCGAGATAAGTTTTTCATTTAAATTTATGAAGATGAATATGCTATAACAGAATTATCTGAAGCTCTTAAATAATAAAAATCTCCCTCTCTCACTGCTTTTCCCCTTCTGGGCTTTTCCAGGGTCAAAGTTAGACCGAAAATTCTTATGTCTAAATTTTTTGAGTTTTGCATACTGATGATATTTTATTTCTGCACTTAAAACGATGTTCAGAATCCTCATGTTTCAGTTCTGAAGTTTATTTTCTGCTAAGTATTTATATGTTGTCATAAAATTGGGGTTTGGGCAGTTAACATTGGCTGAAAAATCAGTGAGACTAAAACTGGGTTGGGGTCTAAAATTTTAACATGGTATCAGAGCTGAGTTGAAGAGAAGCAGAGATTTCAGCAGATAGAAAGTTGGGACAACAATCACGTCACAGGGCAGATTTTTGAATTTGTTATTTTCAGCAGAAAATGGTCAATGGGTACTAGTTTGAGAGTTGAGGACAGACTTGATGGGACAGCAAATTTTGGTGCTTGGAAGGAGAGGATCATCTTGCTTTTGCAAGAAAACGAGTTGTGGGATATTGTGGAGAATACCACTACTCATCCTGTTGTGATACTAATTGATGCTACTCTTCTTGCAGCCTATACTGAAAAGAGTATCAAGGCTAAGAGATTTATTCTTGATGCCATCAAGGATCATTTGATTCCTCACTTGACGGGGAAAGACACATGCCTATGAGATGTGGGAGTCTTTGACTAAATTGTACCAAAGTACAAATGAGAACTGGAAAATGGTTTTGAGGGAAAAACTAAAGAGCATAAAAATGACCAAGGCTGAAAATGTGGTCACATACCTTACTAGATTGACACAGGTGAGAGATGAGCTTGGAGTTGTGGAGGAAGCCATAGATGACAGTGATCTTGTGAGAACAACATTGAATGGTATTTCCAAACAATGGGTTGTTTTTGTGGAGGGCATTGTTGTTAGCGAGAAGCTTCCCGATTGGGAACGTCTTTTTCATGACTTTATACAGGAGGAGACCCGAAGAGGTTATGTACATGGAAGTTTATCTACAGGTCATGAGGAGGAGAATGTGGCTCTTGTTACCACTAGCAAGAAGAAGTTCAAAAAGGATCCAAAGGGAGGACAGAAGCCCAAGGGTGAAGGGAAGAAAGACATGAGAAAATTCAAGTGCTTTGCTTGCCATAAATTTGGGCACTATGCAGGATAGTGTCCGAACAAGAAGAAGAAACAAACAACAACTTCAACAGAGGTGGAAGAGTTTTCCACCAAGTTTAACAAGGAATTTTCCTTGATTGTGTGTCTTTCCTCGATTACCACTACTCCAGAGACTTGGTATATTGACAGTGGTGCCTCTCGCCATATGATAGCAGTTCGTAAGCACTTGACAGATCTTACTCAGTGTGGAGATGCAGAGGTAGTGGTTGGAGATGACCAGGAGGTCAAGGTGGCTGGTTGTGGGACCATATCATTTCGGAGGGAGTCTTTGCCTCCCATGACTTTGACAGAGGTTCTATATGTTCCAGGCTTGAAGAAGAACTTAGTGTCAGTTTCTACTATTGAGGAGAAGGGCTATGAGATCTTGTTACGTGATGGGTAGGTGCTTCTTTTCCCAAGAGGGTCTAGCATCACTTTGGCCAAAGTGATTGGTACTAGACATGAGAGGTTGTACAAGTTTTTGTTCTAGCCAGCGAGAGCATTGATTCATTCTACCAACAGCAGCAGTGACCTATGTGAGATATGGCACAGGAGGATGGCACATTTGCACCATGGGGCTTTGAGAGTTCTAAGGGAGATGGTGACAGGAGTTCCAAATTTCAGTTCAGAGCACCATGAGTTGTGCAAGGGGTGTACCTTGGGAAAGTACGCCAAGACTGCTTTTCCGAGTAGTGATAGTAGAGTAGCAGGGATATTTGATCTTATACATTCAGATGTATGTGGTCCAATGTCTTCGGCATCGTTGACTGGTACCCTATACTATGTTGTATTCATTGATGACTTCTCTCGGAAGTATTGGATTTTCTTCATGAAGACCAAAGGACAAGTCTTCAGTCGGTTCCAAGAGTTCAAAGCTCTTGTGGAGAACTAGACAGAGAAGAAAATCAGAGTCCTAAGATCGGACAATGGGGGTGAGTATACCTCCAAGGAGTTCATGGACTTTTGTGCAGGAGAGGGAATCAAGAGGGAGTTGATTGTTCCTTACAACCCACAGCAGAATGGGGTTGTAGAGAGGAAGAATACAGCCATTGTTGGGGCTGCGAGAGGCATTCTACATGATTAGGGGATGCCACTATTTCTATGGGTTGAGGCATGCTACATTGCAGTCTATCTTCAAAACAAGAGTCCTCACAGGGCTGTGGGGAGCATGACTCCTAAGGAGGCTTTCTCTGGGAAGAAGCTTGAGGTGGGGCACTTTCAGATTTTTGGGTGTATCACTTATTCATATGTCCCTTCTGAGAAGAGGTCAAAGCTGGAGCCCATGGAAGAGATAGGGATCTTTGTTGGGTACAGTGAGACTTCAAAGGCTTTCTGTATATACCTTCCTTCCTTGAGGAATACTGTCTTGAGGAGGGATGTCAGATTTGAGGAGGACGGAGCCTTTAGGAAGTATAGAGGGACAAACAAAGGTGAGCATTCTTCATCTCAGATTTAGGTGAGCCCACAACAGACTATAGTGACACAGAGTTCGAGGCCACCAACTTCGGTGATGGTAGGCTCACAGGTGACAGGGCCATAGAGTTCAGGTTCACAGGCTACTAGTCCATAGGTTTCAGGATCAAGTACTTCAGAGTCTACTACAGGATCATTGTCTTCAGGAGATGGGGTTCAGCAGGGAGATTCCCCTCCATAGGACACTACCTCAGAGAGGAGGAGGCCCAAGTGGCTTCAGGACACTTTGAGGGAGGCACGGAGTTCAATGGGCAATCCCAGACAGGCAGTGAGGGAGAGTAAACCTCCCAAGAGGTTTTGCAGCTACATCACAATGGTTAGCAGTTTTCAGGAGTCTGAGCCTTCCACTTTTGAGGAGGCCACTAGTAGACAAGTATGGAGAGATGCCATGATGGAAGAGTACAATTCCATCATGAAGAACAATGCCTGGGAAGTTTTTCCTAGACCTGAGGGGAAGTCAGTGGTGACTTCTAGGTGGCTCTACAAGCTAAAGCATGTTGCGGATGGCAGCATTGAGAATTACAAAGCTCGTTTTGTGGCTCGGGGGTTTTCACAGGTTGAGGGAGTCGACTATGATGAGACCTTTGCGTTGGTTGCTAGATACACTTCGATCAGGGCAGTGATCTCCATTGCAGCAGAGATGGGTTGGAAGATCCACCAGATGGATGTGAAGACCGCATTTTTGAATGGTCTTATTGAGGAGGAGGTGTATATTGAGTAGCCATTGGGCTTTGAGGTGCATGGGAGAGAGTCTCATGTGTGTAGACTGAAGAAGGCATTGTATGGGCTGAAACAAGCTCCCAAAGCTTGGTATTTGAGGATAGGTTCCTATTTGTAGCAGTTGGGTTTTGAGAAGAGTGAGGCAGATCCCAACCTATACTTCATTATGGTTGGAGAGGATCCTCTCATTCTTCTGCTATATGTGGATGATCTTTTCATTACAGAGGCAGAGAGACTCATCAACAGCTGCAAGGAGAGCCTTGCTTCAGAGTTCGAGATGACTGATATCAGACTGATGCATTACTTTTTTGGATTGGAGGTTTGGCAGGAGCTTGGACACATCTTCCTAGGACAGGGGAAGTATGTGTGTGACATTCTGAGCAGATTTCAGATGGGGGATATCAGGCCCATGACCACTCCCATGATTACCAACTAGAAGAAGCTTCATGCTTCTGAGTCATAGTTGGTGGGTTCCACTTTGAATCGTCAGTTGATCGGGTCATTGATGTATTTGGTCAATACCAGGCCAGATATTTGTTTTGTTGTCAACACTCTCAGTCAGTTCATGGTGGATCCTAGGAGAGTGCATTGGGTGGTAGCAAAACATGTGCTCGGGTATCTTTGTGGTACGATAAATTATGGTTTGGACTAACATAGAGGAGATGGAGTTCATCTGGTTGGCTATACAGACTCGGATTGGGTAGGATGTGTCAATGATAGGAAAAGCACTTCAGGGTGTTACTTCGGATTGGGATCAACAGTTGTGTCTTGGTTCAGTCGGAAGAAGAAGTCAGTGGCTTTGAGTTCGGCAGAGGCTGAGTATATGGCAGCTATTTAGGCCAGTTGTGAGGCCCTTTGGCTTCGCAAGATTGTGGTGGGATTGTTCGGTGTACAGTTGAGGCCAACTGTGATTTACTGTGATAATCAGAGTTGTATTAAACTCTCGGAGAATCCAGTTTTTCATGACCGGTCTAAGCATATCGAGATTCGGTATCACTTCATCCGTGATTATGTTCAAAGAGGAGTTGTGGAGCTACAGTACATATCTACAAATGAGAATATTGCAAACATACTCACCAAGGCATTGAATAGGGATGTACTCGCTGCCATCTCCATCATCTGGTCTCATCACACTATGCTCAGTAGGAGCTCCCTCTAAAATTGGAGCCATCCGCAACACCTGCACAGAACTTGAACTAGAAGATCTTCTCCTGGCAACCTCCCGAAACCTTGATCTCACTTCATCTTGAGCATTGGTTCGATCAACCTGGATGAGCCTTCTGTCAGTGCTCAGAAGAGATTCGCTCTCTTCTCTCAGAATGCAATACTGATACCTTGGTGCCACCGCAGTCTCAGGAGCATCCTCACGCTCCTCATCTGACGTTGAATCATACATCATAGGCTGTCCTCTCAACATATACAACCTATCCACCTGGTTACCGATCAAATGCAGCTCTACCGGGTCCACTCCCTCTCCGTAGATAAAGACATGTTCCCTCTTGAACAATACGCAATATCCTACATCCTGCAAGACTGATACTGAGAGCAAGTTAACACTCAACCCTAGAACAAAGAGAACTCCATCAATCTCCAAGAGTCCCCCAAACTCGAGTTGGAATCTAACATTCTCAACTCCAAGTACATATCTCACCATACCACCTTCATTTACCACCTGTTGGTCAGGACCAATCTCTGTGAAGTCTGGGAATACTCACCAAATTCGCGTCATGTGGTTAGAGGCTTCGCTATCCACAATCCATCTAACATCACCTATGAATCCTCTGCTGTTGACACTGGAAACTAGAGTAACCAAAGAAAATTCCCTATCGAACTTTGAAGCAAAGTCCTCTGTGGCTGCTATAACACCTGTCTCGAGCTCCTCTGACTCCTTCTTCTTCTTCTTCCTCTCGGGACATTGAGAGGCAAGGTGCCCCAACTTGTTACAACAATAACATCTGACTTTACTCAAGTCCCTTCCGGAACTTCCTTTCTTCTTGCTCTTTTCCACAAGAGAAACATTCTCATCAGCTCTGTCTGTCTTCTGATCACTGCTCTAAGATCTTTCCCGAATCTCCTCCTGAGTGAAATCATCCCATAGTCTGCTCCAATCTGGTAGATGCTCACGACCCACCACGCACTTCATGAAGACTTCCCAATCTTTGGTGAAGCCATTTAAGGCTATCCTCACCAACTCAGAATCCAAAGTGACCTCTCCAACAGTTGCCAGCTCATATTTAACTTAAGCCACTTGGGTAAGATAAGAGACACTCTCCTCCTTACCCGTCTTGGTATCATGCAACTTAGCCTTCAAGGCCATCTTTTCGGTTCTCGTTCTTCACCTCGAACAAGTTCTTAAGTGCATCCCACATCTCCTTGATAATCTTTTTCTCGGCCAAGTGTGGGATAAGGTGATCCTTCACCCCATCCAGAATAATCCTCTGAGCTCTGGCTTACTTGACCTCATGCAAGTCCAAAGCAATAGGATCTGGTGTGAGAGCTACTACAACAGAGCTGACATAGCTATAGATCGTGTTCTCCTTGAGAACGATTGACAAACGAACCTTCCACTGCAAGTAGTTAGAAATGCCATCCAATAGATCCTCATATCTAATGCTTGCAACCATATTCTCTGTCACAACTCAAGGAAAACAATCACACCCTTTTGCCCAAATATCACATTGCCCACTGCCAGAGACAAAGCTCTGATACCATGTAGATTTTAATGACAAAAATCAGCAAACTAATATTTTGTCATACACTTAGCAACCTAGAGATAACTGTCTTCATAAATTTCAGAAATACATAAAACTCATATTCAGAAATTTCCATAAGCAGAAATACACATTGCTAAGCAAAATATGCAACGGAAATACACAGTGGACAACAACCCATAACACGCAGAAATTTAGGCAAATGCCAGGGAAAACCCCAATGTGGGGAAACCCAACGAGAGAGAGAGAGAGATTTATTATTCTACTTCAGGAAAGTACATATCAGCAGCAAAACAACATATCCAGCCAAGGAAAATACCTCACAGCACCAAATCTGTCCCACAAAAATCTGCCTCGTTTTCCATGCCAAAATCGTACCGTTGTCATGTCTCTTCTGTACCTCGTTGTCTGTGCCCACAGTCCACTGTATGGACTATTCCGTATAGCCCAAAAACAGCCACCGAAAATCTGAAAATCGCCTCGAAAACCATGCCAAAAATTCTCGATTTCTGTGCAAAATCCGTACGACTGTACGGACTGTACGTAATTGTATGGATTGTACGGATCCGTATAGTATGGCCTCCCATAGCAAAAAAAAAAATCCGACCAAAAATCACAGAAATGTTTTCTCGGGAATCATGCCCACTTTCCTCAAAAAATGTGCCCTCTTTGTTGCTCACTTTCTTCTCTCAAGCTTGCTCAGAAAATCTCTCTAACTCTCCTCCCAATGTTCTCTCTCGACATTCAACATATCTTGCACACTACCCAATGCATTCTTTTATAATCTGAAAATGACATTTCCCCCCCAAAAGTGTCTTTTCACCTTC
>CBVK0100681439.1:198-33228 GCA_900067695.1 Picea abies
AATGATTTTTCTTATATGTCTTTAAGAATTACATTCATTGGAAGCACCAAATTTCTTTGTTTTTCATCTGCAACTGGAAGGAGGCTCCAACCCCCTAGTTTCTCAGGATACAATTTGAGGGAAGATCCAACTCCCCAATTCTCTGGCTACAACCAGAAGGAGGCTACAATCCCCTATGTTCTCTGGCTACAACGAGAAGGTGGCTACAACCACCTGTCCTTGCCCTGTCCAACCACCCTGAAATAAAATTAGAATGATGGAACCATTGTCACACTATCACTATGAGATATACCAATGTAACGACTTGTACCAAACAATATGTAATCAACCTGTACCATATACAAGTACATCAAGCATGCACCAACATGTGCCTCAACCTGTACCATCAAAGAGTGCATCAACCATGCACCAAATATGTACCAATCATGTACCAAATACATATACCAATATAACCATCAAAAGTTCTATAACAGTACGTCACGCTATCCATAACCAAATACCATAAACCCTTACATCAAACCATGTGCCATAACCTCACTTTTATGTAGCCTCAAGGATGTATCATTCATAAGCCAATTATATACTAATACCACTAACACGTGCCTCTCACAATGCACCACAAGATATGCCAATAAATCAAACTAAGTGCACTGACAATATACTTCAATAGATCTGCCTCAAAACCATTCTACAACAATCCATAAAGTTCCAAGAGGGAATCCAACACATTTACAAGGAAAACCCTCAACTAGATTCATAAGTTCAACACTACATATATGAAAACCATACCTTTTTCTTCTTGTAGCATTCAACTGCCATGATTTTTCTGCCGCACTTTTTTTGCCGCAATGTTTTTTCCGCACTTTCCCTGCCACATTTTTTCTTCCTCACTTCTCTTGCCACTATTTTCCCGCCGCACTTTTTCTGCCGCACTTTTCCTGCAACAGTTTTCTTGACACACTTTTCCTGCTGCACTTTTCTTGCCTCACTTTTCCTACCTCACTTTTTCTGTCACAGCTTTCCTGTTGTATTTTTCCTGCCACACTTTTCCTGCCATACTTTTCTTGCCGCTCTTTTTCTACAAAAATTTTCTCTATAAAAAATCCCTGCCCAAATAACCTTTCACAAAATAGATATTCAATGAT
This sequence comes from Picea abies, assembly GCA_900067695.1. NCBI lineage: Eukaryota > Viridiplantae > Streptophyta > Pinopsida > Pinales > Pinaceae > Picea > Picea abies. Next base: position 1,344 of record CBVK0100681439.1, read on the forward strand.
ATTCAATAGGTGATTAAATGAGAGACCTTTGCCTCTTATTTATACTTTCATGTAGCTTCCTCAAGGGGTTACCTTCTAACCATCCTAACCTATGTTCCTTATTTTAGGGCTAACTCACTTCTAACCACTTGTCCACTTAACTTGACCACTTTCCACAATTAGTAAGTTCTCCATTAACTTTATTATTTAAATAATTTCTTTTACATCTACTTTGACTTATAGTACACTCATCACTTTACTTTATTATTTAAATAATTTCTTCTTTGCAACCACTTTGACTATTTTGACCTTTTGGGGCTTGTAGATGACTCATGAGGGTTCTTCAACTTCACATGGCCATAACTCTCTAACCGTGAGGATTTATGTGACGTTCCACATACCACCAGAAATGGAATGACATGTACTATCCATCTAGAATAGTCTTATCTTGAAATATATTAAAACTCATACCATTATAAATCAAACAAAATTGGGTCCATTACCCAAACCTTTGTGCTACCGAAATTCGCTACCAGACTTTCTTCAAGGGTTGACATCAATGACAACCAACCCAATTAATCAACAATTTTCTCGAGAGTAGTTGTCGCAGCCATTATGAAATTTATTCATAAGTTCCTTGAAGTTTATTTGGATGATTGGAATGTGTTTAGTCTATTAACTGATCATATAGAAGCATTGAGATTAATGTTGGATAGGTGTAGGCAATGTTAGATTTCATTGAATTTGAAAAAATGTGTTTTTTGTGCACCTTTTGGAATTGTGTTGGGGCATGTGGTATGTTATCAAGGCTTACTAATGGATCCTACCAATATTGTGGTGATTATGGACTTAATATCATCTACATCAGTATGAAAGTTAAAAGAAACACTAGGCCATACAAGATACTATAGTAAGTTTATTAAAGGATATGTGTATATTACAACACCCATGGAGAAGCTGTTGAAGAGAGAAACTAAATTTCAATGGAATGAATTCCAGAAAAGTTTGGACACATTAAAGCAGAGGTTAGTGACTTCTCCAATTTTGATATTCTCAGATTGGAAGAAGGAATTTCGTGTTCATGTGGATGCGTCATCCATAGCTTTGGGCGCTGTATTATCTCAAACAGGAGAAGGAAAATTAGACCACCCAATTGCATTTGCAAGTAGGAATCTATGAACAACAACAAAAAAATCTACACTACAATAGAATGAGAGGGGTTGGAAATGGTGTATGCATTGCAGAATTTTAGACACTATTTGTTGGGTTCTCATTTCAAGATGTATACAGACCACTCTGCACTAAGATACTTAGTGAACAAGCCAGTGTTGTGGGGGATAATTTGTAGATGGTTACTTTTGTTCCAAGAATATGACTTTGAAGTCATCATTAAGCCAAGAAAATTGAATGTAGGTCTAGATCACTTATCGTGCATACTATCAGGAGAAGATGTAGGAACTCTAGATGATAGTTTACCAGATGTGAATTTATTTGTAGTTCAAATGGTGAACGAATACTTTGCAGAAATTGTGCAATTCCTGAATTTAGGAATGGCTCCATCGGACATGACAGTTGCACAAAAGAAACAAATAGTGGTTAAGGAAATGGACTATCATCTAATTACAAGAAAATTATATAAGTTAGGTGCATATGGGATATTAATATGATGTGTGTTAGAACATGAAATACATATGCTACTACTGGAAGCACACAAAGGTATTGCAGGAGGAAACTATGCAGGAAAAATGACAATGCAGAAGATTATGTGCACAGGGCTCTGGTATCCCACACTTCACAAGGATGATAAAGAATATTGTCAGGCGTGTGATGTTTTTCAAAGGGTTGGAAAGCCATCCCAAAGGGATGAGATTCCTTTGCATCCATAGGTTACACTACGTGCTTTTGATAAATGCGAAATAGAATTCATTGGAGTGATCTATCCACCAACCAAGAGGTCAAGAGCTAGGTATATAATCATTGTGAGAAAGTATTTGACCAGATGGGAAGAAGAAGCACTGGTCACATACTGTAGTGCGAAGACTGATGTGTGATTTATGTTTGAGAATGTTGTTACAAGATTTGGTTTCCCACACACTCTATTGAGTGATCAAGGGATGTACTTCCTCAATAGGACAATTTCCACATTAAATGAGGAGTTGCAAATTCACCATCAAAGGATCACACCGTATCACCCTTCGAAAAATGGGACAATCGAAGCCTTCAATAAAAGTTTAGAGAATTATCTAACAAAGATCTACAATGTAGGAAGGGATGATTGGGACTTAAGAATCCCTGCAGTATTATGGGAATATAGGACTACAAGAAAAAAGTTGACAGGACATACACCTTTTGGTTTGGTATATGGGAAAGAAGCAGTAATGCTGATTTAATTTATTGTTCCGAGCTTGTGTGTTGCAACGATTGCTAATATTTCAGACTTTGGTGCAGTAGAAGAAATATTATCACAATTGTTACAGATTGAGGAAGACTGATTTGTCGCAGGGTTCCATCAACAAATTCAAAAGGAAAGAGAAAAAGTATGGCATTGTAGGCATATTAAACATAAGAAGTTTCAAGTGGGAGACTTATTGTTTCTCTATGCCAACAAGTTCATGCAATACCCTAGGAAGTTTAGGATGCATTGGTTAGATCAATATCTGATCAAGTATGTGAAAAAGCAGGTGTTGTGAAGCTAGAAATGTTGAATGGTAAATTATTGGGAGGAATGGTGAATGGAAGTCAACTGAAAATCTATAGGGACGGTCGACCACCCACACACTAGTATGAACTGCGTAAGAACCTATGTACTATCATAGTGTATTATAGTGGGAGAAAGAAAAAGAAAAAGAAAGAAAAAGGGGAGAAAAGAAAAACAAAAACAAAGGTTAAACAACAAAAAGTAAGTAAGTTACAACAAGAGTAAGTGCATAGAAGAAGTAAGCGTTGTGCAGATAGAAGAAACTATGTAGAAGAATTGAATTACACACAGAAGCAAAGCCTTTGTAGTAAATGAATGGGTAAGCCAAAAAAACTGCATAGACGAGGATGAATAAAGACCGTTAATGACATTAAAAAGAGGAAATGGCATTTCAAAATAAGTAATGACTACACAACACGGGGATACATCGTCATAAATAGAAAAAGTTGATGAAGATTGTGACATACTAACAGATCGAGGAATAAATCGAGTGAAGGATTTGGAATTAATGTATCTATAAAGTTGGTATTGAGTGTACAATAATAAGGGATTAGACAGTTAATTTCGAAGCAAAGGTGAATGGACAACTGTTGAAGGGGCACAAAATCTGATGAAGGGTAGACATGCCAATGGTATTGTCCTTTGTAGATTGAAACAAATAGAGAAGAATCGAGAGCAGCGTTTCCAAGTCGTGAGTAAAGTTATGGAGTCGAAGGAGTTTCCACAGAGAACAATATTTCAGAGTTGGCACCACCAAAGGAAACATCCTTAGACCAAAAGAAAGGATGAACTAGAGCAATAATGAAATTACCAGAAGTTGAGGATACTTTGGTAGCATCCTTGTAAGAGCCAAGGTTTTCAAGGGAATACATTCTACCGAGGAAGGATGATGCCGAACTAGTTAAGTTAAAGAAGGAGGCTAGGTATGAATTGGTAACATCGACAATCCCATATGGGGTAATCATTGATGAGGATATTCTAGGTAAGGTGCCATAGATGAAATACATGGACCATGAAATCACAGATACACAAACTTTTCTTGACCTTGCACTGAGACACTACCTGGAGATGAAAATCGATACAAAGACATACCTTCCCGAAGCTGAGAAGGAGGTATGGGCCAAAGGGTTGGAGCGATATGGTCTACTGAATCTATTTGACATCCCTCACTTTGGCAGGAGCCAAAATATCAATATATGTGTAAATATGTTATTAAACTATGTGCATGGCGACTAATTGTGGTTAGACAAGCCAATTTCGATAGACACAAACCTAATTGCATGAATCACAGGATTACCAACACAAGGAGAATATCCTACATTGTTGTTCATAGAAAAAAGGAATGAGACAACATTGTCAGATTGCCATGAAGGAGAAATTCCACACAGTTAGAGGTATGTGTGGGTTAGATGTGCCGAGTATATGTGACCCAATAGTACGATTTGCAACGCAAGTGTTGGCGTGCAAATTTTTGATGAAATGTAGGAAAGACCAAGTTCCTGCAGGCATGATAGTTGTGATTGAGAAATGTGTAGAAGGGGCAACGATGAGTTGGGCACCATTTTTACTGAACCGGTTCTTCATAGACTGCGCGGAAGCATAGGACAAAGGTATGGAATTCCACTATTCCTAGTTGTTACCTCTGATTGCCTTAGTATCATGGAAAGAAATAGAGGCGTATTTTTTGGGTATGAGAGGAAAGTTGTGCTTGGCTGTGAAGTATCAAAACTTGTGGTACACAACACACAAGGGATGACAACTCAACAACAATATTGAGTTCTATTTATATAAGGAAATGATCAGGAAGTGTATCAAGGATACACCATGCATTTCACCACAACTTGTAGACACTTACAAACCAATTGCATTGTTCATGACAGACTGTCATCATATGTACATATAAGCAAATAAATATCCAAGAGAGGAATGGGTCAAGAAAAAGTACCGAATAACATAGGAGGATATACAATTGATTATGTAGGACTGAGACATAGACTGGAAGGTCCCAACAAATGAACAAGAAACAGAAACACATGAGCCTGAGGTTGAGGAAGTATAAGGACAAGGAGATGACACAAGCAAAAAGAGGAAAGACACAGAGACAAAGAAGGGAAAATCAGTGTCGCATTGGAAAAATCGGAAAGAAGACAAAGAAACAAGTCCACTAGAAATAATGAAAGATAAATTTGAGAGGTTTGGGGAACAAGTTAAGGATATTAGTGACAACATGTTTCAATGCATAGTTGAGCAGTAGGAAGGACTGAACAGAAAAATACAGGAAGAAATAATTGTACTGTGTCAATTGATGGAAGCAACCTGGATTGCAACAATGTAACAACCAAATGAAGAACCCCCGACAAGCACAACAATGGCAGTAGAAGTCAACTCGGTAGTATCTCATGAATTAGAGGTAATAGGGGAATGCAAAATAATTAAGTTGAAACCAGGGGTAAATGCATTCCCATCAGCGAAAATGGAAGAGAACGCACACACACTAAGTCACATTGACTTAGTCTTATCATAGATACTGGGGGACATGTTGCAAGGGTTACAAGCGAGCATAGTGCAAGAATTGAACTTGTACACAAAAAAAACATCTGATGAGTTGGATAAGGCCACAATGAATATTTCCATCATGCAAATTGACTATAGTAAAGTTGAACAAGAAAGGGATGCAATTACACAGAAGAGAGAGCAGGTGAATTAAGTATTTGAAAAGGTTTTCAAAGCGATTCTGGAGGTACAAATGGGGATGGATACTCCATTGAAAGAACAAGTAGTGAAGATCAATGAAGCCATCTAGGGATTTCAAACGAATTTTTTTTGAATTGGAAACATGTATGACACCAAGCACACCACCAGAGGAAAGAGAACAAAGGGAGAAAACAATAAGAAAAATAATGGATAGTATAAATACTTTGGAAGTAGAATATGCTAAGTGGTATGAGGATAGCACAAAAGTATGGAATCAACTGTCGGAAAATGAAGAATTGTAGAGTATCGAATAGAAGCTTCAAACTGCACAAGGGAAGGCTCAAAATATTAAGGAAACCATAAGAAGTTTTCCACCAGCTAAGAATATGACAACAATGCAATAAAGTAAGAGATTCTACTATGAGATGAGCCAGTTGAGGGTCGAGCAACAAGATCACATGCAATAGATAGAGACACTATAGGTAGAAGCCTTACAGGTCGTAGAAGAGATAGAAGAAGCACAACATAGGATAAAAAGAGTGGTGGAAGAAGCTAAAGAGAAACAACAGACTCATATCATTATCGATTTCGTAGAAACAATTTTGGTAAGTGAAACAAAGGTCAAAGAGAAAACCAACAAAACAAAGGAAGTTTTCACAAATTTAAGGAGAAGTTGAAAAATGCATAAGTGGCTCAAGATGAGCCACATGTGAGTGTTGGGGACCTGTTGGACAAGCATTTTAGAGGAGAAGAAGTAATTTTTGGAGTTGTGTCATAGAGTGAGGAAGTGCGTAGCAGGAAGTCCATAGTGTGAAGGGCGTAGGTTGACGGACACAATTAATAGGATAAAAGCAACATGTTGCTGCAAAAGCAGGAAAAGTAGCTAGAAGGCACAAAAGCAGGAAAACTGAAATGTTGTTGAAAAAGTAGGAAAACAACTAGGGCTTATTAGGGCTTTGATCCCTAATTCTATGTATAAATATGTCATGGGTCCGGGAAGAAAAGGTTGATGAAAGTAAGGGTTTAGGTAGAGAGATAAGAATTCTTATGATTAAAAATGTATTCTTAGGGTTGTGTAACACACCTGACCCCTAAGTACCTTTTTAAGGGATGGGTCATCAAATTTAATCTTTTGTTAATCATCTTGAATCCTCTTCTCGAGGTCTCCATCATCATCTTCTCATCAAGATCTTTCCAATGACTATTACCATGCTCAAATCTGAGCTTTGGATTGGAAGTTATGCCCTTTCGAAGCTCTTTCGACATCATTGGTCAAGGGCTAGGTGGAACCCACGTGGTTTCACCTCATTCGCACCATCCTACCTAGAACATACTGGACCAAGGTTGTCATCCTTTAACTATGACATGTCCACTGGAGGGGTGGTTATAGGGGATGTTCCCCAAATTCCCGAAGTTCCCCAACAATCCTACATCTATGGTGGAAATCCATCCACCGTTAAATCCAACAACTGAAATTCACCCTCGTTTAATGCACAGGCTTAATGGATTTCAACGTTTGGCACTTCGATGTTGAACACCCTTTTCTCTATTCACATATCCTCCAAAGTCCCGAAACCCAAAAATCCTGCTACGTGGCTCTAGCCTTCGACCCTGTCAACTTATCCAATATACCACACCCAAACCTCTGGAGTTCCAAAACTTAGACTCCCAAAGGGTCCACACTTACACATGGTGGCGTGCTAAACATAGAAATAGGGACAGGTAGGTCTGGACCTTTAGCCAACTAAACCTATCATCCTAGCTTCACAAGTTTCCCAAAGTCCCAAAATCCTAGTGCCCCGAGGTATTCCACCAGCTATTAGGCCAACGAGTGTGTGTCGGGGTGTTAAAACGCAACATAGGGAAAAGACAACACGTGGCCCCATCAATGGGTGAAACGTGTCATGTTCCAATTGGTATATAAGGCATGTAAAAGGAATAAATCAAGGTGACATGTGGCATGTTGAACATGGGTCCACGTCACCCTAGGTGACGTTAGCATGCCACATCACTCTGGACTGAGAGCCTCTGGGAGGCTCTAGATTCTCCTTCCTATGAAATTGTCAGGAGCTCTGAAGCCCGAACTCCCTCCAAAAACCTCTCAATACCCCCTTTACCCATGGTCGAGATAAGTCCACGTCATAGATCTATGACCTCCATTGCTTCATGACTTCTACATTCGAGAGCTTAGCTGTCTAGTTTTCTTTTTACTCCCGTAGTGATCAGCACCTGACTGACCATGGTCTAGATCCGATAGTCATAAGGGATCCCAACACATCCTCAGATCGATGGTCCTCGTCTCTTTGTGACTTCGACGTTCGGGGAAACTCCATGCCTTGTGTCCTGAATCACCTGAAGTGGGGTTTATCCAGAGAGCCGAATAATGATCAGATGATTGGGAGAGGTCCTCAATGGACTCCCAATATCAATGACTCCCAAATCTAGCTCAAAGGTCCCTAGGTCTTAGTGTTAGGCCACTCCTAGAGGGACACCTGTCAACCCAAAACATCCTGGCAAGATGTGTGGCACATGCCTCAGGTCACCGACATCTCTTTACTATGTCACAAGGCCACCACACATGGCATCACCGTTTCTTGACATGTGGAACCCCATGTGCTCTTGATGTGAAATGCACGTCCCCATGATCAAATGATTGAGAGGGATCTCAAAGGATCCTTAGATCGACGACTCACATTACTTCGTAACTCCAACATGTAGGGGTTTGGTGTTATAACACCTCTGTTCTCCTAAAGTGGTCAATGCTAGACTTACCATGGTGTAGATCCAATGGTCAGGGGAGGTCTCGAATAGCCTCATATCTATGACTTGCATTACTTTACGTCTGAGAAGTGGATCAAGGTTTAACAAGGGGATGAATCCTATGATAGCGAGTAAATGACCTCCAACTATCATTCAACCATCAAGTTATCGGTCCAATAGGTCACTTTCGATGCATTTAGACGTTGCAATGTTCATTCACCTCAGAGCTCTGGAGTCCCGAAGAACTTATCTCCTTTTTGAGTGAGGCATAGGGTTCCAAGGTCCTAGTATTATAGAATTATTTCAAGCCCCAAAGGCTACACTCATAACTCTTAGCCGAAATTTGGTTAAGGCCATGGGTGTGAACCTGTGGTTACTTGGACAATTGATTTGAAGGAAGCACCTTCCATTCACAGAACTTAAGTTCTAAAAAAGGGAAAGGTATTTTCGAGGGATCAACGAGACTATGGAAGTCCCAAAGAGTCTTCCCTGAATCTAGAACTGTGAAGTTGATCCCTGGGAAAAACACCTTGAGGATATTGCAACTAGCCTAGAGGCCAAAATTGTCATCTTTCAATCATTCAAATGCAACAGTTTATAGAAGAACAGTAAGCACTATTACCATCAATTTCACACGTGGCACAATTTATCACAATTAAAGACATTCAAATCATGCATTTCAATTCTAGTACACAGGGTATATGAAACACTTATCTATTATAGTCGATCACCGACCAACTAACTATGGGTGTTCGCCTTTCCACCAAACTATATCCTCAGAGGCATTCATTCTTAGTGCTCTGGCCACCCTCGTGCCAAGCCATGATATCATTAGGGAAAATTTTCAATTTCTCAGAGATACTTTCTTTGTCACAGCCTCTGCGAGGTTTATTAGATGCTCCCTCGACATCAATATCATGAACCTCTGCTAAGGTCATGATTTCTGCAAATTCTATGAGATCCTTTCTCGTCTTCTCTCCCTTTTGTACCATAACAACTTAATCGTTTAGTTCTTCTTCTCAGTTGGAGAGCCTCATGTGCTCTTCCTTTTTCTGAATGGTATCCTTTCTCTCTTGCATTCCCTCTCCTTTTCCCCCCAAGGAGGTTTTGGACTTTTTATTTTCCTTCTGTCAGAAGGAACTCGGGACAGTCTGGGCCTGCAGGAAAACTGCACTCTGTGGTACTTCAGGCTGACAATTTTCTATCTCCTCAGCCAAACTCTCCATGCTTCCATTCATGGGGGTATTTTATTGTTCAGACACCAATCCTTCTTTCATTAACTGATTTTCCTTAGGATTGGGATGTGGCTTATTATTTCAACAAGGAGAATTTGGGTCATTTTGACATAATGAACCCTCTCTACAATTTCCTCACTCTTTCCTCTAGTGATATCATGGCCAGTACTTCAAGGCTTCACCCCCATAGTCAGTTATTAGAAATATAAACAATAATACATTTACATTTTTCACATTCCATAGCATGGTAATCATAATTAATGATTAATTACAGGCTGGGGGAAACAAGGGTATTACAATCCCCTCCCCCTTAAAAGGAACACAGTCCTCAATGTTCTTTCTCAGTAACACATGTCATGACTTTTTCATTCAACTCCTTTAGAAATATTGATCCTCTTTCTTGGTCAGTTCCTTTCCATACCCTTTGCCTTCCTCACATGGCTTCAATAATTTTGGACAACAAGCATATTAGTCACAATTTCATGCGAAAACATCTTATTGTTGTGCAAGATTCAAGAGGAAAAATATCATAATCTAGCACAATACTTATCTGTGTAGTTCATGGATTTACATCCACATGGTTGTCTTGTTATCATGTCTCATTGTTTTTCCTTGACATACCCATTGTGTGCATGATCCCAATCAATAATTTGTAAGAATCATCAGAGTCTCCTCTTCCTTGCGGTCACTCACCCTCTAGGCCCAGGCTCATGCATCCCCTTCTCTAATATATAGTCCCTCGGGCGATCCATCTTTCCTTTCCAAGGATTTCTCACAGAGGAAGAGTTCTAAATACTTCATTGAGCCTTACAGTCAAGGCGTCCCTAAGAATTTCTCTGCAGAGGCATCCCTCTGGCTTGTGTTTCCCCAACACCACATATTCTAGGGTGATCATGGCTTACCATAGGGTTCTCCTGTCTCAACAGTAGCCTTTTTCATGATTTCCATCTTGACAACCTTCACATGTCCTCCCTAGATAGATATTTTTCACCTCACCTATATCATAGGTATACATAAATTATGAGATATTATCATCAATTTCAAATTCATAATTTTCTTGTAAATTTGTCACCCACAGATTTCTAAATTCCACATTTATTTTCAGATTTGTTCCGTACAGGAACTAGATTTTCCAGTATGGGACCTTCCTTCCCATAACATTTTATCTCAGCGGACAATTGGTCTTCCTTATGGGCTTACAACACTTCCATATCCAAGCCCATTTTCTTCATGCAATTTCAACATTCCTCAGCCAAGCAAATTGTTAGTTTTCATGCACATTATATTTTCAAAACTATGCATACTAACAACCTAAGTCATTTCATTTATTCAAGGGTACAAAGAAAAAAGGAAAATCATTCCTTACGTATGCATCCTTTCAGCATACCAATTTTTTCTAAATGTGATTGAAATATCAAATGACTTTAATCAATGTGCCAATATTCATGGCCACATTCATACTCAATGTACCCTTTCTATTGGGTTCAAGTTTTCCACACTTATGATAATCACTTTATCATGGTGTGTTGGAGCTCGACCAACCTCTTCACCATAAGGTTTAATCATTCTCCTTCACTCTTACAACATGACTATGCTCCATATTGCAAGTTGATCATGATCCCAAATCATCACATACGAAACTAAAAGTTTCTCTTGAATGCACCCAAGCATTCCTCCGTCATTAGTAACCAGGGTGCCAACACTCATGGCCACCCAAATTTTCCTTTCTTTATCAACTACACAATTCAAGTGGAGTAGTGGAAGTTCCTCCTTCCTCGATGGAAATCCATGGCCTGCCCTCTTATGCAAACATACATTACATGAAATGTGCTAACTATGAGGACCTTTATTCCCAATCCCCCTAGATTGGTTATTGTACGCATGGTACTCTTTACTCATGAATTTTCTTGCAAGGATTACAACTCATCCTTGACTGACATAGACTTCCTCTCTCTATTCATCGGGTTCTTTTCCTAAATCATACCCTACTTGGGTATCAACGGAATCCAACAACCACTCAACTTCAATTATATATATATCACTGAAATAATACAATATTTCAGAATGGATTCTTACCCAATCCCTTCATACCTTATGCCTTATAGGCATGAACACTTTTATACATGTTTTGACTTTCAACACCCTCTCTGATATTGCCTCATCAATGGTGCTTTATGGGGAATTTTAAAGTCCCTTCAACAAATTTAAATAACAACCTTCTCATATTCATCCTCTTCTTGAGGTTTTCCATCATTGCTAATTGTCTTTCCCAATAGTTTCAATTTATTTTCTACACATGACATATATCACAAATACATTAGTCATCATGTAAAGTAAAAATACATGTATCATAGCATTCAAATCAATAAAACATTTTCAGATATGTCCTGGCATATTTTATGCACTTCTTCACATTATCCTTGATGTCTTCATGAGTGCAACACAAACAATTCTCAATTGTTTCTATAGTCATACAACCATCATCATTATGGTGTCAAAACATTTACTTTCATCAACACACGAGTTTCTCATCCTAGAGAAAACATAATATATAGAAAGAAAGGAGTTAAGGGCTCTTCCCTTTTCCAACTCCTTCTACACATCCTAGGACTTCCAGTCCAGCTGAGTTATTCCAAGGCAGAACTGTCTTTACTTAACACGACTCAACCAATCCTATTCATTTAAACATACTCAATGGTTTATTTTCCTTTTATCAGTTGTACTTGTTTTTACAGGTGTTCTTTTAAGGACTACAACTCTATTAAGCAATTCAGAGTCTTTAAAATGAGAAAAGTATTCCACCTTTTTCTTTTTCTTTGCTTCTGCAATTTACTCCCTACTGGGATATTCCTGCTCTTTTCTTTGAGCATCCTTGGTTAGGATCACTCAAACCTTCTTGGTAAATAAACATGCTACCACAACAAACCTTTTGTTCATAATGAATTATGAACCTGTGCACTCTGCACATGACCATTTAGTTATCAGAATATTCAATATTCATTTGTTAGTTTTTCCACTGATACATTTTGTTTTAGAATGCAATCCAAGATTCTTATATATATACTTTCAGCTCACTTCCCAATTGTTAGTAGTCATTAAGGTTGTGACTCTTTTCTCATGATAGAGTCTTTAGACAGTTCCTCCACAAGAAACTCTTTTGGAATACAAATTCCTTATTGCATATCCATCGCTATCTTTGATGACCTCAACCTTGAGTTAGCTTAAACTATTTACCAAATATTACATAAGGAATATAAGCATGCATATTTGTTATGAATCATGTTTATTTATTCACACTTATTTCTTGTTTTGTTAACTTACATCTATGATGTACTTAACCACATGCATAATCATAAGCCTATGTGTAGCTACCATAGGTATATTTCACAGCTCACATACATCTTTATTTTAATATCATTCAACTCATGATTGTTCACAATAATTCTCATGCAATCCTCAAAGGCATAATCATGTTGCCTCTTATCATGACAACAAAGCATCCTTGCTCATTTACTCTTTCGTCTATTTATAATAGCATTTCCTGAGGGAATGGAGCACATTCTCCTCAAGATATTATTCAAAAAAAAACTATCATGACTCTTTAGAATAGAGTCAACTATTCATCCCTTGTATTCATTCGATCTTGTCAAGTGCAATTCTTGCCTTAGACTTCACTCATACATCATACATATGCATCATTTTCACATTTAACATCATTCATTCATATCTATTCGGTCTTAGTATCAGTACTTATATCAAGCAACCTTATGATGCATTAAATCCATGCACTCATGCATAAATAAACAAAACTAAACATTCATAATGGAAGCTCATTGTTTGCACCTTTTTCCATGGAATTCATACACATGGACATATCAGACTTCCATATCCTTCTCCCAAGGATATCACTGCCATTCTCATCACAAGTCTCATAAAGACACTCAACACTGAGATTCCCTCTCAGTTAGTTATTCACATGATATCCACATGGCAAGTTTAACAGACATAGTCATAACTATGCCCCTTTTTCCATATGACAACAACCAACAAGGAAGTACTCTTACCTCTAGTAGTAAAAAATTATTCAACAACCCATAAATATTATATGGGCAACTCCAACAGTGCCCAAGGAAACAAGACAACTTATCATGCTTCTCTTTCATGCCTCACACCATTTTTGGTTAACAAGCATTTTTATCAAGGGAATCCTTTTATAGATTCCCTCTCACTACTACTTGAGCATACCAAGCCATAACTTATATGGATACCATCCACCTCTGGTTGTCAACTAGAACCATTGATCATCTAGAAGTGTCCCAACACTTCCTCTACCACATCCATGATCAACATTTCATTAATCATTCTACATTATCCTCATAAGGCACTATGTACTCAACATCATCAACCTTTTACTTACGCTACCGTAGTGAGATCATCACTAACCATATGATTTATGACATGACCATATTTTACATTGAATGATAGACTATAATATGTATATATTCATGTCATATGGATTCTCTATCTTTGCGATATGCATTTCAACATATCTTTGTGCACCAAGCATTATACCCGTGTCTGCAGTGCAGGCAAGTTCCACTTACTTTCCTCTTGAATTTTCATGCATATACCTACCCTTAGTTCATATGGATACACACTTCCCTAGCACAACCATGAGATTTTAAACTTGCTCATGTCATTTCACTTCTTCCATGAGGTTCATTCTCAATCCTCATAACTTCTTTTATTTTAAAAAGAGGGATTATCCCAACAAAAGTTTTTAGTTATGATAGGTCAAGTAGGTTGACCTCACATATTTCCATAAGGCCTCTAGACATGGGGAATCATTCTCTCAATTCCAAATCCTTCATTTAATTAACAGGGGCTTCATAATCCCACTTTTTAGGCAATTCCTGCCACCTATTCATTCCATTTTCCTTCTGGACTCAAGTAATCCTTAAAACATGTTTACTCCATTTGCATCTAGGTTTTATTATTAATGCCCCTCAACATAATCCCACTTTTGTAGGACTTTCTATCATTTCTCCAAAAGAAATGATAGGCTTCTTCTGCCACAATCTAGCATGATTCAATCTCGTTGGGTAAAATCCCAACTAATTTTAATTTGCATCCTTCTCTTCAAGGAACTTATGTAGATAATTTCCATACAACAGTAATACTCTCAACAGGCTCATCTTAGCCTTGGTAAACTAGTCTTATGACTATTCTCCGGCCCATCTAGGCCTGTGTTTGAATAATTTTCTGCTAGGTAGGGTAGGGCAGGGTGCCCTCTCCCTTAAAGTTTTCTAAGAAACAAAAATAATCACTTGACTCTTTCGTGATCCCAAGCAAGCCAAGTGTTTTTGCCTGCTCTGATACCACTTTGTAACACACTTGACCCCTACCTTTTTAAGGAATGGGGCATCAATTTTTTGCTTTTCTTAATCATCTCGAATCCTCTTCCTGAGGCCTCCATCATCATATGCTTATCAAGATATTTCTAATGATTGTTACCATGCTCAAATTTGAGCTCCGACATCATTGGTCAATGGCCAGGTGGCACCCACATGGGTTCATCTCATTCATACCATCCTACCTGGAACATACTCGACCAAGGTTGTCACCCTTTAGCGATGGCATGGTCGTTGGAGGGGTGGTTACAGGGGATGTTCCCCAAAGTACCATAGTTCCCCAACACTCCTGCATCTATGGTGGAAATCCATCCACTGTTAAATCCAATGACTAAAATTCACCCTCGTTTAACGCACATGCTTAAGGGATTTTGATGTTTGGCATTGAACGCCCTTTTCTCTATTTGCATATCTTTTGAAGTCCTGAAACCCCAACATCCTTCCATGTGGCTCCATCCTTCAGCCCTTTCAACTGATCTAATACACCACACCCAAACCTCTGGAGTTCCAAAACTCAGACTCCTGAAGGGTCCAAACTTACACGTGGTGTCGTGTTAAACATAGAAGCAGGGACATGTAGATCCTGGCCTTTGTTCGACTAACCCCAATGTCCCAGCTTCCCAAGTTTCCCAAAGTCCCAAACTCCTAGTGCCCCAAGGTATTCACCTACTATTAGGCTAGCAAGCATGTGCCAGGGTGTTAACACGTGACATAGGGAAAATACAACACGTCACCCCATCAATGCGTGACACGTATCACATTCCAATTGGCATATAAGGTCTGTAAAAGGCACAAATCAAGGTGACATGTGGCATGTCGAACATGGGTCCGTGTCACCCTAGGTGATGTCAACATGCCACGTCACTCTGGATTGACAACCTCCGAGAGTCTCTAGCTTCTCCTTCCTGCAAAATATCCCAGAGCTCTAAAGCCCGAACTCCCGCCAGCAACCTCTCAATACCCCCTTTATCCCATGGTCAAGATAGGTCCACGTAGATCCATAGATCTACAACCTCCATCCCTTCACGAATTTAGCATTTGGGTTCTTGGATGTCTAGTTTCCTTTTTACTCCCGGAATGGTCAACGCTGGACTGACCATGGTCTAGATCCAATGGTCAGAAGGGATCTTGACAAATCCTCAGATCAACAGTCCTCGTCGCTTCATGAATTCGACATTCGAGGAAACTCCACTCCTTGCATCCTGAATCACCCAAAGTGGGGTTTAGTTGGAGAGTCAAATAATGATCGGACGGTTGGGAGAGGTCCTCAATGGACTCCCCAGTTCAATGACTCCCAACTCTAGCTCAAAGGTCCCTAGGTCTCAGTGTCAGGCCACTCCTAGAGGGACACCTGTCAACCCAAAACACACTAGCAAGATGCGTGGCACATGACTCAAGTCATCAAAATCTCTTTACTATGTCTCAAGGCCACCACAAATGGTATCACCTTTGCTCGATGTGTGGACCCCCACATGCTCTCAACGTGATACACATGTCCCCGCGATCAAACAATGGAAAGGGATCTCAAAGGATCCTTAGATCGATGGCCCACATTACTTTGTGCCTATGGCATTTGGGGGTTTTGGTGTTATAACACCTTTGTTCTCCCAAAGTGGTCAATTCCAGACTGACCACAATGTATATCCAATGGTCAGGGGAGGTCTTGAATACCATCAGATATAAATCTTGTGTTACTTCATGTCTGAGAAGTGGGTTGAGGTTTAACAAGGGGATGAATCATATGATAATGGGTAAATGACCACCAACTGTCGGTCAACCGTCAAGTTACCGCTCCAACAGGTCGCCTTCGACGCATTTGAACCTTGCAATTTTCATTCACCCTGGAGCTCTGGACTCTCAGATTCTTGAACAACTTAGCTCCTTTTTTAGTGTGGTGAAGGGTTCCCAGGTCCTATTCCTATGGAATTGTGTCAAGCCCCAGAGGCTTCACTCCTAACTATTAGCCAAAATTTGGTTAAGTTTGGGGCATGAACATGTGGTTACTTGGACGACTGGTTTGAAGGAAGTGCCTTCCATTCACAAAACTTAAGTTCTAAAACATGGAAAGGTATTTTCAAAGGATCAATGGGACTATGTTAGTCCCGTAGAGTTTGCCCCGACTCCATAATAGTGAAGTTGATCCCTGGGAAAAACACCTTGAGGATTTTCCAACCAGCCTAGAGGCTAAACTTGTCATCTTACAATCATTCAAATGCAACAATTTACAAAAGAATAGTAAGCACTATTACGATCAATTTTGCGCGAGGCACAATTTATCACAATTATAAACATTCAAATCATGCATTTCAATTCTACTACATGGGGTATATGAAATACTTATCTATTACAGTTGATCACCAACCAACTAACTATGGGTGTCACCTTTCCACCCAACCGTAGGCCCAGAGGCATTCTTTCTTAGCGCTCTGGCCACTCCCATGCCAAGCCATGATATCATTAGGGAAATTTTGCAATTTCTTAGAGATCCTTTCTTTGTCACAGCCTCTGTGAGGTTTATCAGATGATCCCTCAGCATCAAGCTCGTGACCCTCTGCTCAGGTCATGTTTTCTGCAAATTCTCTAAGATCCTTTCTCGTGTTCTCTCCCTTTTTACCATAACAACTTAATCCTTTAGTTCTTCTTCTTAGCTCGAGAGCCTCACACACTCTTCCTTTTTCTGAATGGTATCCTTTCTCTCTTACACACCCTCTCCTTTTTTCCCCAGGGATTTTTGGACCTGTCTTGTTCCTTCTGTCAAAAGGAACTCGGGTGAGTCTAGGATTGTAGGAAAACTACACTCTATGGTAGTTCGTGCTCACAATTGTTTGTCTCCTTAGCCAGACTCTGCATGCTTCCATTCATGGGGGTAGTTTATTGTTCAACCACCAGTCCTTCTTTCATTAACTGATTTTTCTTGGGATCATGATGTGGCTTATTATTTTAGCAAGAAGAATGGGTCATTTTGACATAATGAACCCTCTCTACAGTTTCCTCACTCTTTCCTCTAGTGATATCGTGACCAGTACCTCAAAGCTTCACCCCCACAATCAATTATTGGCAATCTAAACAATAATACATTTATATTGTTCACATGCCATAGCATGGTCATCATAATTAATGATTAATTACAGGCTGGGGGGAACAAGGGCATTACAGGTTGTAAAGAGAGTTTGTAGAGATAGGCTTGCACTATAGAGCGACTAGGCTAGAATGGGGATTAGAATATGTTGAATTTATTGTAAGCGCAGTGCGCAGGTCTGAGGTGATTACTGCATGAAAATTAATATAGAAACCAATCGTTGTGGACATAGCCCAAGGATTGGGTGAACCACGTTAAAATCCTATGCCTAAATGTGTTGTATTGATGTGATTGCTTAGATGTTATCTTTATGCATGCTAGTATAGATCTGATTAATATCTGATTGATGTGCAATAATCATGAATAGTTTAGTAGGTTGGTTATGTGGTGATTAATTTTATATTGTTTTCGCATGCTAAGGTTAATGGTACTGAATGTATCTTAGAGGGCTTAATATTGCATAACTATTATGGTAAAATTAATGAATTGTTAGTTAATGGACGCTGCACATAGGGTTGTTGATTGATAAAATAATGTTGAACAAGGATACTATGCATAAGGTGAATAAGTATTAATGGTTATGTTGAGAGCCTCCCATCTCCTCATCGCTACATAAACCTGGTTCCTATATCCCTAGTAGATACCTCGGGTGAGACTTCAATTGCATGCAGGTGATGCCAAAAGTGCCGATATCTAAAGGGTTTGTTGGTTGAATGACTTGAACCTAGGGTCTTATAAACACTAGACAATAGTCGCCTGTCGACTAGTGACTACATCAGAAGAAAACAAACTGCATTGAAAAACATGGGTGCAACCAAGAGACAATTTTTTCTCATTCATCGATGAGACATGGTACCCATAGACGTGGTAAAGGAGGTCCATGGAGGGGATCTATGTGAACATCGTTGGAATTATGGTCGCTTCAAAACTAAATGAAGAACTCATTCTGGTCTAGTTTTGTTGAACCAATTTACTATTTAATACATGACTTGAAAGAGTACTATGATTTTAATCTGTGGCTAAATTCCTTGTCTACCATGAGTGGATGGATTGTATGCTTGAAAATACTCTCCAACCAAAATTTTGTTTCTTTGTAATAACATATCACTGCTATTGCAATTTATTCTTGTTTGTTAGCAGTACTTGCATATGCTATTCATTGTTTTATAGAGAGAAAGCAATATAAGATGGTACCATTGTGATATGAACATCCAAGCCACCTAACGATGGTAGATTGGATGGAGCATAGACACGAAGGGTGGGAAAAGAGAAGAATAATTGCAGCGATAATAATGGCTACATTAGGTGAATACGAAGTGTGGGCCGAATAAGGGTTAGAAATGTGGTTGACGAGTCAAACAAAAAATCGTTTGTAGAATAATAGACTAAAGTGTTCACGTTCCAAAATGCACCGTAAAAGTCTCTTCATAATTGACACGCTCGGCCTTAGGGCATTGGGTGCCATCCCTTGATTAGTGTAATGGCCAATGAGAAACAATATTAAAGAGAAGATGCTAGTAAGCACCCCATGGGCTAACTAAGGATAGAAACCCTAGTCAAATTGATCGACTAGAATGCATTGCATCCCCCCTTGTGTCCTATTGAGATTGATGCAGGTAGGTGATCTTCTCTCCCACTGTATTATAACTTGGTCTTTAGCCGATGAAACCGATTTCTTGTCGATATGAGTTGATACCCAATCAACAACAATTGTAAGAGTCTTGTACCAGAATAAAAGTGTCCCAAATTCCATTAAGTCATGTAAAGTCAGATGTGTGAAGACTTAGTTGAGTCAAAGATTGTCCTCCATGTAATGTAAAAACGCATACTCTATACATTACCAAAGATTGGAAGAAGACATAGAAACATAACCAGCAGCACAACAAAAGTTCGAATGAACATACAAACATTGATCATTCCATTGAAACATTGAGCACTAATGAAGGAAGTTTTTGCAATAGATAAACAAGTTTTGATGAGTAGCAGAGCAGTAAACATTGAAAGAATGAGCATTGATGATGAACATTGTTGTTATATCAATTTTCACCACACCCTATGAATCATGCTTTAGTGGCCTATCCTTTCCCTCCGTAGACTCAATTTCCCCATTTTCCTTAGTGAAATGTCAAAAATTCAAAATTGTGTACATATACACGGGCTACATTTATACAACTTGTGTATACGCAAGTTGCTCCATTACAACCCACATACATCGGGTTTTCTGCTCAAAATTAAAAAAAAAAATCAGATTTTCCATGCCAAGTCACTTGATCCATGATCCTTGGCCTTTCATATGCTGGAAACGCTCCGATTCAACCCTTCAATTCTCTTTGGAGGCTATAAATTGGGCCATATACAAGCCTTGAAGGAGGAGAAAAATTTGAGAGCAAGTACACTCTGGAGAATTTTTTCCTCATATTACATCCTTGAGTCTGCATCCCTTAGTCCTTTAAGTCTAAACTCTCCTTATGTTCAACCCCCAAGCTCTCCTTATCCTCTGAAGGAGGAAACCAATTACTCCTGGAACTTGTGAGCTTGCCTTATGGATGATTGAAGTGGTGAAGGCCCAGGTGGAGGGACCTAGTTTCTCAGTTTTGATGAGTTTTTGATATAAGAGGTTTTCACCTATGTACTCCTATTGATTATATTAATAGAAATACACTTTTCTCATCCAATTATATGTTGCAAATGTTTATATTATTTTCCATGGGTAAATTTTCTATACATGTTAATGGATTATGCTAGTTTATATGTTAACATTTCATACATTTCCCATATTCTTGTGTATCTTGGATGTTGAGGATAAGTTGTAGGTATCAGGCATTGGATTGTGATCTCAATGGTGGTCTCTTATGAATGTCCAAAAGAGGTAGGTTTCTAACCTTTATTTTGTTGGAATTTCCATTTATCTAGCATGCTTGAGATTTGGGTTGATTTCTTGGTGTCATTCCGTTTGTTGTGGTCCTACCCCAAAGTTATACATCTGTCTCATGCTCTTGTTCAATGGAAGTCTAAACCTATGTCATCCATTCCTCATAATTCTTGACTTTGCATGTCGACCATCCCTTATTAAGTGAATCTCAAAATCACATTAAGTTGTTGTCCTACCTTGCACCCTAGGACTACTTTCATCATTGGTAGGTGACCTTGAACCCAACATATGACATATCTTCATTGGTCATTGACTGGGTGGTTTCCCTTGTGCTAAAAAAAAAATAATCTATTCACACATTAGGATTTGTGTAGTGTCTTGGATTCCATTAGACCCTATTGGTGGTTTCCTCACCTCTGTCGACAATTTTCATGATTGGCTACTATTCAGAGGGTCTATTTCTTGTACTACTTCCATCTGGTGCACACAAGAGACACACATGGTCATTGGTTCATGCATATCTTGTTCATCTAATTTATTCCTAATCATCAAGTGTTTCCTTGTACCTCACGTTGGATGATGGGGGATACCATAATTCCCTCCTTTCAACAGATATGATTCCATTGACTTCAACTCATCTATTATGGAATCGATGTCTAGAGTCATAAAAGTACCTAGAGGCTTGCAGTCATCAGTGGTAGGTTCTCTCGTCATCGACAGTTGGGAATAAATTAATATCCCATGCTTGATGGATTCTTCAAATGTTCAACCTCAACACCTTTATTCACACTTGTTGAATGTACTTGGTGCCTTGATGCCTATTGTCATCATTAGTGAGTTGTCTCACATTTGTTAACAATATACCTCAATGACTGGTAATCAAACGAATTCTGATTGTGTTAGACTTCAACTACTTTATTCACATGATGCGGACTTGCACCATCAATGGTTAGTGTAGAAGACCTCATACTCACAGTAGAAACACCTCTTACTTGTTTCCTTCCTTCATCACACTAGTCCTATATGACTTCAGTTATCATGGAAGTTCATATTGTACTTCATTGTATACAAATATATTCAAATTACTTTGAGACTAGGACTCCACTGTGTTTAGTTCATGCCTATGACCACCTATGGCATATGTCTACTTTGTATTGCCTATTCATGTCCATGAGTAGTCATCTTCTATATACAAACATGGATTTGCAATGTACTTCAGATTGGCAACCATGTGTACAAATTCAATATGTATTGTAATATTTTGACGAGTGACCAGTTCCTCCAGCTGGGTCCTCACTATTCCACTTCTCGGAATTGAAAAGTATTTAGGCCATTGTGATTGATCCTATGACCTCACACATTAGGGGGAATCTATTATAGAAATATTTTTCACACCATATGCATCATGGTTTAGTGGCCTACCCTTTCTCTATATAGACTCAATTTCCCCATGTTGCTCAGTAAAAAGTCAAAAATTCAAAATTTTGTACATATAAGCAGGCTATAATTATACAACTTACATATACGTAGGTTTCTCCATTACAACCTATGTACTTCGGGTTTTGTGCTCAAAATTAAAAATATTTTGGATTTTGCAATATTCCACATATAAAATAGTATTTGGAACAAAAATATTTTAGCAAGTAATGGCAGAACAATAATGATATAACTAGAACAATATCAGAATATTACCAGAATAACACTAAAATGAGCACCTTTATTAATGATAGCAATGTTCACTTGCCTCTTCGAGGAGGAAACCTCCAGCAGAGCAGAGATCTATTACAATAATATCCAATAGAAACTTAACTAGTGCCTCCTACACTTATTTATACTAATTCTACCTTTTAAGGAAACTTCTAGAGGAAGATCTTTCTAGAAACGAAAGCTTCTATTAGGTCTTCTTACATTGACTTATTCTCATTTATTTATTATCCCTTATTAACTAATGTCAAACTTTATTACATAGAAAACATATCATACCAACTAATGAACCATGGAGAGGGGTTAGGATTGGATTCTAACATGCCCTCACCCTTCAAAAGAAGCCTTGTCCGAGGTGCGGCAACTGTTGAAGTATGGCTGCTAGTTCCCAGGTCACATCGTCTGGTGATGTGTCCTTCCACTTGATCAACAATTCCTTGATGGTTCTGCCATGCAAATGACATTCCCAGTTGTTGAGGACTGCTTTGGGTTGGATGGTTTGAACTCTACAATTCTTTCCCACCACTTTCTTCAGACAGGAAACATGAAACACTGGATGAATTTTGGAAGTAGTCGGAAGAGCCAATTTTTAAGATATTGAGCCAATATGCTTGAAGAACTAGTAGGGAACATAAAACTTGGTTGCCAACTTATGATTTCCTTTAGCTTTGAGAGATGTTTTCTTGTAAGGTTTGAGCTGGAGAAACACCTGATCCCCTTCCTGAAAAATCCTTTCGGAATGATGTTGGTCAATCTGGTCCTTCATATGATTTTGGGCCATGTGGAGGTTATCCTTTAGAGCCACGATGGTGGTTGTGTTCCCTTGCAACATGGTACCGATAGATTTGACCTTGGATGTGACTGGAAGATAGGCAGTGATTGTAGAAGGCCGTTGGCCATACACTAATTCATATGGGGTCATTTTAGTGGTCATGTGATAGGAATTATTGTACCACCAATCTGCCAAGGGAAGACACTGCACCCACTGGTGTTGTTTGTCCAAATCAAAACACCACAAGTAGGTTTCCAAACATTTTTTTACCACTTCCATTTGGCCATCAAACAAGGGGTGATAGGCTGTGCTCATGTTTAGTTGGGTTCCCTACAATTTAAACAACTCTTGTAAAAAGGTGCTAGTGAAAGTGGGGTCACGATTAGATACAATAGAGGTTGGCATACCATGTAACTTGAAAATATCATCAAGGAAAACTTGTGTGATGAGTTTCGTTGTGAAAGGGTGAGGTAAAGAAAAAAAATGAGCATACTTGGATAGACAATCAACCACCACCATGATGACATATTTGTTCCCAGCTTTAGGAAGGCCCACTATAAAATCCATGGAGATGTTTGTCCACATTGAAACTGTAATGGGTAGGGGTTGTAGGGCACCCAAAGACTTGGAAGTTTCACCTTTATTACGTTGGAACACCTCACATTCAGTGACAAATTGAAGTATATCCTTCTTCATGCTTGTCTAGAAAAAAGAACGACAAGCACGAGCATATTTCTTTTGGAATCCTGAGTGACTTGCAATGGATGATGAGTGCAACTCTGTTAAGAGATTCGGCTTGAGTGTTGAAGAGGGTGATATAAATAAGTGATCCTTATATCAGAGAGTATTGTCCTACCAAGTGTATCTAGTGGGAGGATTAGGGTCCTCTTGAAGACGTTGAACGATCCTGAAGATAGTCAGGTGTGTGAGCCACTCTTGGCATACATCCTCAATCCAATTAGGGACTGATAATGATAAGGAAAAGAGGGTGCCATCCTCCTTGTGATATTGTGACAAAACATCAACCACTATATTGTCTTTGCCTTTTTTATATATGATTCCATATACATAACCCAACATTATAGTCGTCCACTTTTTTTTTCGAGGGAGGATAATCTCTACTCCAAAAAATACTTCAGACTATGGTGATTTGCTTTGATCTGAAAAGAACGACCCAAAAGGTAGGTCCTCCATGTGTGCACCACATGTAGAATGAACGACATTTCTTTTTTCATAAGTGGATCTACCCAAGTTGTGGCCACTCAATGCTTGGCTAGTAAAGGATAGAGGTCAACCCTCTTGGGTGAGGACTGCGCCTATACCAGTGCCCGAAGCATCTGATTACACCACAATTTTTTTATTGAAGCCAAGCACGACTAGGACAAGAGTAGTGCACATGGCTCTCTTTAACTCGATGAAGGCTTGCTCCACAACATGTGTCCAATGAAATGCATTCTTCTTGAGAAGGTCGATAAAGGGTTTAGCAATTTTTGCATAATGGTGGACAAATTTCCTGTAATAGCCTGTGATACTGAGAAAACCCCATAGGATCTTTAAGGTCATGGGTCACAATAACTCCTGCATAGCTTGTATCTTTTTGGGGTCCACTTTTACTCCGTCATGATTCATAGTATGTCCTAAGTACTCCACTTCATTGGCTCCAAAGGAACATTTGATATTTTTTACGAACAATTGGTTGTCCTGTAGCAAGTGAAGGACTTTTTCCACATGAAGAATGTGACTATCCCATGTGTGGTTGTAAATGAGGATGTCATCAAATGAAACCATGACAAATTTCTGAAGGTAAGGTTTCAATAGTTTATTCATAAGACTTTGGAAGGTGGATGGAGCATTGCATAGGCCAAAAGGCATGACCAAGAATTCATAATGTCCTTCATGAGTTCTGAAGGTAGTCTTCAACATATCTTCCTCCTTCATCCTAATTTGGTGATAGCCGGAGCAAATTTCCAATTTGGTGAAGACATAGGAACCTTGAAGTTCATCCAACATATCATCAAGGACCAGAATGGGAAACTTGTCTTTGATGGTCAATTTATTTAGGGCCCAAAAATCAGGACACATGCGCCAACTACCTTCTTTCTTCAATACCATCACTACTGGGGAATAATATGGGCTTGTACTATGGCAAATTACCCCTGCCTCGAGTAATTCTTGTACCATCTTTTCTATTTCATATTTTTTAGCAAATGGATATCTGTAGGGTCTTAAATTGGGGGGTTGGATGCCTAGAAGGAGATGGATGTTATGATCATGCTCACCTTTGAAGGGAGGTAAGGTAGTGGGTACCTCAAAGACCTTTGGGTACTTGTACAAAATGAGTTGCAGGCTAGGAGGAAATACCCGCGAGGCATGTTCAGTGACCTAGATGGCATTAAATTGAGAAATCACACCATGTTAGCCTTTCTTCAACAACTTTTCCATCTTGTGAGAGATGATTATTTTAGGAGAGATCGCTTGGAGACCTCGAAGGGTATAGGAGTGAGCCTCATGGTGAAAGCTCATATATAATTATTGATAATCCATTGTGATTGGTCCCAAAGTGTTAAGCCATTCCACTCCCAATACAATATCACAACCACCCATGGAAATAGTGAACATGTGAGTTTTCAAATGATAATCACCCATTTGGAGTTTAACATTTTCACAGTGGCCCCCACACTTGATAGTACCCCCATTAGCAATGAGAATTTGAAAATTAGAAACCAGACGGACAAAGAAATGGAGCTCATTAGTAAGCCTTCAATGTGTTGGAAGATTGGTTGTTGTCATTGATGTCAACCCTAGTCATTGGTTGCAGTCATTGATGTCAACCCTAGCCATTGGATTTTGGACCCCACAATTGATCGAAATAGATAGACATGAAGGAAATTACACATGAATATACAACACCCATGGATGGATATTATAATTCATGCTGCTTCTGATGGTATGTGCCATGTCACGTGGATCCTCACGATTGAGGATAAATGAATTTTTGAAGATGACAATGTTAAATGAAGCATACACTACATGTCAGCCCTAATGTTAAAAGGAAGTGACATAAAGGGTATAAATACATCTCATTATACATTCATTTTTTTAAATACACACAAGTTTATTAATGAACAAGGAGATATAATTAGAATTTATTAGGAAATCGGAAGTAAAGGAGGCCAAACTTCAAGGGAGGATGAAGTCTTTTGGTGATGTGTTCTAAGGTATGTTATTTACAAGTCATCTTACCATTTTTTCTATAAATTTGTTTATAGAATGATTCAAATGGTGAAATTTGGAGACTACTGAGAAGACATATTTAGGTACTTGTGGTAAAAATTTCATCTCTTTATTCACTAAACTTTTGGAGATACACTCTGTGGAAGATAAGGTTTTTGACTAGTCCTGAAGCTAATCATAAACATGTGTTTTGGGTAAAACAATAATAATGTCTTCAAAGAGAATCCAAATGAAATGAGACCAATTTCATTGGAAAGAGTACAAGATGTAGTTTCATGTGTATGAATTTCATAATCTGATGTTAAATATTGAGTGTGGGGCATTCTGTACAAGTTCGCTCTCCTGAATAAACCAGAATCGAATAAGGTCTACCATTTTGTCTATAATTTATTTTTTGGGAGGATTCAAGGAGTGAAACTTGGAGGAGTTTCAGAGAATACATTGAGTAATATTATCTACAGGATAAGAGGATTCCAAGAAGTGAAGAATTGTAGAAGTTGAAGAAGTCACATGAAGCATTATCAAGTTCTATGTGATGGTTGTTTGATGGTGATAATTTAATGTAAATTTTTATTATCTCTCATATATTCTTTGGAAGGAAGGGGAAAGGATGGAGAGGTCAACCCTCTCTTGATATTGGAGGATTGTATCTTCCTTTTGGAGGTTTATCCCTCCCTTTATATTTGGAAGTTGTAGCTACCTTTGAAAGTCATTACTTTCTTTGAACAATAATACATGATTACTTCTTATATATTGTGCATGGTGTATTGGTTTATCTTTGATACTATTCTTCATTGTTCATTGGATTTGTTAGGGTCCTATAATATAGACCATATGTTTTCCAATAATCTATTTTGGAAATTTTCTGATCAAGTTGAAGGTGTTTTCATGGTAAGGTGCTTAGGATTAATTTTCCAGTGGTCTATCCAATGCTTAAAACGGATATCCACATTAAAAGTTAGAGCCAGATATTGTCACATGCTAAGCTTTGAATTATGATGTATCCACATGACTTTTTTTTAAAGTTTAGAGTGGCATAATCAAGGATTTCATGAATTCGGTTCATTTTTGAATTATGGAAGCAAATATAATTTTCGGTAGCTAAAGGTCAAAATTTTATAACTGATAGCTACCGAAAGTTAAAACATTCGGTAACTAAACGACTTTTTCACACCTATCATAAGCTGCCAAAAGTGTCGAATTTTTCAAGTGTCTAAAGGGTCTTGTCACTCTCCTAACTGAAGATTGTACTCATATCATTATTTGTTTATATGCATCCATAACCACTTTCAATCATCATTTGTCCGATTTCAGAAAGGATTATATTTTGTTTCTACCTTGTCCAAACGAGTGATGATAACCCTAGATCGTGCCCATAAAATTCAGTCGATCCAAAAAAAAGGGTCATCATCCTTCTAATGCATTGAACTGGTTAATTGCCTCTTTAAATTTATTTTAAATCTTCCCACAGTCGCCCAAAGCTTTCATCCGTTGAGTCTTGTTTTTTTATTTTCCCTATTTTATCCTTCCATTCACACTTATTTGAGTCAATCTTTCCCTTAGATACCCTGGATCCTTTATCATCAGCCCAGTTTTAAAGTATTTTTAGCAGTTTTTGTGATGAAGATCTCAACAGGAGGTGCTCTTCTTCGAAAGGAATTGTAGGATGTTTCATACCTTGAGTTACACCTTGAGGCTTGTGAATTTTTAAAAAATGTTGGATGTTACAAGTTTTGCTAGAAGCTCCAGGGGTACCATTTGGGTGTCATAGAGACATTTGCCCAAAGTTTTGATGGATATAAAGTTCAACTTGGACCTGTTTTGATGCAAATAGATGAAGCCAGTATAAAAGCAACTACAGAGATTCCTGGTGAAGGTGAAAAGTGGTTTAAGACCACCTTAGTAAAGGAAATTGATTTCAGACCATTTCTCAAAAAAGAGCATCAAAATATGAAATGGAAAAAGGAAATTCCCAAAAGCTACTTGGAGGAGAAATGGAAAATATTGTTAAAAATCATTCAGGTTTAAATCACTTGTGAGGGGAGATATGGAAGGACCATGCTTTACCATTTCAGATTTCTCCTTCATTTCATTGGTAAGAAACCTCTAAATATGCCCTATTATCTTCTTAAGAGCCTTACCAAGATGGCTTCCAAATTTCAGGCCAAACCTCAGAAGGCTAGCAATAGTTTATTTCATCATGGCCTGATCAAACTAATAGTGTTAGAGGAGCTCAACGGAAGGAATAAGACTTGGGATTATCTTATGTTTTGGGGAGAATTTGGACAAGAAGTTCAACCACAAAAAGGAGTAACTTCCGCACAACAATTAACTTCTCCTAAAACCAGTAAAAGAAAGAGGAGAGAATTGTCACCTGTAGAAACTGCAATACAAGCTTCCCCATCAAAATCAAAGAAAATAAAAAGGAAGCTAGAATTTGGGAAAAATGAAGAGGATCAAAGAAAGGCCACAATAAGAAATATCCCAAATCTTCCATATTCATATTCAGATTCAGATCCATTAGATGTAGAAATGGAAACTCCAGAAAAGGGAATGCCTGAAACATCATCAAAGAAAAAGGTTAGTAAAAAACCTAAGGTTTAGAAACTGAAAGAAGAATTGGTTGAGTTAAAGGTATTAGAAAGACATCTCAAAACAGAGAATGAGACTCTTAGAAAGTCATCTCTCAAAGTTGGTTCTACATTGGATCAATTGGCCATTAAATATGAGACTATAACGCACAATAATAAGAATCTCTTCAAACAAAATAGCAGACTACAGAACATGAATAAAGTTTTGAGGTTTAAGCTTGCTCACAAAAGGCTAAAAACTAAATCTCATCTCAGTCTTGATGCTCTCACTGAAGATGCCCTTGATTTGAAATGAAGTATTTATAATGGAGGAAGCAGGGTTAAAGATCGAAATTAATCTTTTTGACCAATTCGGGAGCAGTTACAGTTTTCGTCGGCTAAAATTGGGTTCGGATCTCATAATTAGCTACCGAAAATCATTCCTAGAAAATCGACAACTAAACATACTCTATTTCGACCTCATTAGCTACCGAAAGTTCTGTTATGAACAAAAAGAAAATAAATCTCCTAGGATCAAGGAAAATGGACTCCTCAATGTTCTCGAAGGCTTCCAGAATGATTTTTCAGCTATAACACATCCTCAAGATGTTGGTGTCATGTTGATATTGGATTAGTTATGGTTTATTAAAGAAAGTCAAAGCATAACCTATTTCTTGGGATTTTGTTGTAATTTCCCTAGCTTTAGGGTAATAGTCAGCATGTAATTACTTCTATTTTTACCCTTTTAGTGGTAAAAATCAAATATATTGTTATAAACTCAGGTTGTATCATATGATTTTAAAATGAGGTCAAATCTCTATTTTTGATAGATCATTAATTAGTTATTTTCCAGAAATATCTAGAAATGGTTAAAGAGTTGATTTGATCCCCTACTCTATAGGATCTGAATGTAATGGAATATTATAAAAGATAGAATGCAATATGGCATATGGGTTGGACCTGAATGGGAAAATAGTATTGAAATATTATCATCCATTGTAAAGATTTTCAGGAGATTTTAAGTGATTCTTTTTTATGAATACAAGACATTATATTTCAAGATTCCTGTGTCATAGCTATGTGGTGAAGTGTTTCTTGATGTAATATGTTTTTCTTTGTTTTCACATTTTGTTTATTTCTTTTATTGTTTATAAGAAGATTAAGTTCATGATTTGTTTCAAACACCCTGTTTTGGCTTAAAACAATATTCATGTTTTCTTCTAAAGTTTGAATGTAGAATTCAGGTAGCAATGCTCTACATTTGAAGTGAACCCTAATCTATTCCTCTTTCTCCATCTCACAAACTACAAGGATCCACTAACATTCCCACCTTGCCCTGTTGCATATAATCTTTGTTATTCCTTCATTTGATCACCTTAAACCGTTTGACTCCATTTTTCCCAATGTCCCTCTTTTGTTGTCCCAACCCAAACATTTAAAAACCAAACCCAAATATGTAATAACTATTCTAATCCAAACCAAGCTAAATCTTACAAAGAGATCCCTCTCTGAGTCTAGGAGGGCTATATCCTTGACTCCAAGTGGTTTTGTGGTTACTTATGTCAATTTCTTCCTCATCCTGAGAAATTACAGAGTGATAACATGATGGTCTTCATTGTTGATTGGATATAAATTGAATACATGATCTGATTGAAGTACAAGCTCAAAAATACTAATTTCTCTAAATACTGATTCACCCCCTCTCAGTATTTCCAACAATTGGTATCATACCAGGTTGCCTTCAGAACAGTTCAACCACTAGAAGGAAAATCCTTAGCAGAGATGGATGACCATGAGCACATTCCAAATGGGATTCAACGATTTGATGGAAGCAATTAGGCATACTGGAGTGATAGAGTGAAAAGTTACCTAACAAATTTGGGAGTAGACATTTGGTACTCAGTTATAAATGGCTATGTAATCCCAAAGAATGCTCCAACCGATCCAAATGAGAAGAAGCTTATGAGTTGTAATTCAAAATCCAGACATGTTATTCTAGGATCATTGGAACCAATCATTGCTAGCAAAGTGATGGGATGCATCATTGCTAAAGAGGTATGGGACAAACTCAAGAGTATATATGAAGGTGATCCAAAATTCAAGCAGGTCAAGCTTCAATGACATATAACATAATTTGAAAATTTGAAGATGGATGAAAAGGAAGATATTGCAACCTATTTTCTTAGAGTTGATGAAGTTGTTAATGCTATCAGAGGATTAGGTGAAGAGCTCAATGAATCCTTGGTTGTACAAAAAGTGTTGAGATCACTTCTCTTGAAGTATGATGCTAAGGTCTCCGCCATTGAAGAAAATAGGGACTTGACCAAAATGACAATGGATGAATTACATGGGTCTCTTAGAGCATATGAAATGAGAATAGGTACAGAAAGTGACCATCCAAACAATGAAGCAACCTTTAAAGCCATAAAGAATACAAAAGACAAGGATAATGACCTTGATGAAGAAATAACAAATTTCGTAAGAAGGATCCAGAAGGGAACTGACAAATACAAAGGTAAGTCTCCTCTCAAATGCTTTAACTATGGTAGAATAGGACATATTGCTGAAAAATGCTATTATAAAAAGAGAAGTCTCAACAATAAAAAGAGCTTCTACTCCAAGGATGATGACATCTCCTCAGATGAGAGTGATGAAGAAGATAATGATGGAGGAGAAGTCCTCTTCATAACCCAAGAAACCTAGGATGATGATCACAAGAGTCCTAAAGAAGAAGAAATCGTTTCCGAAGAAGATTCAGATGAAGAAACCAACCTTGATTCCTTTTGGGGATACAAAGACAATGTAGAGAGTGAAAAAGAAGATGAGAATCTTGAAAAGTTGAATCATGTTGAAACTAAAAATAGCAAGCTTAGAAAC
>CBVK0100681444.1:0-10732 GCA_900067695.1 Picea abies
ACACTCATTCACCCCCCCTCTAAGTGTGGTAGGTGTGTCCAACATGTGCCCATTAACCATCATGTCTATTGGACCGGCATGCCCCATCCTTGGGTGTCCCTTGCCTTGTGTACTCTCTTGTGTCAATCGTAAAGACTCCCCATGGGTTTGTCGATGGGGTCATCCAAACTCTTCGGTGTGCCCATGTTGTTGAGGGTAGACAAGTCCACTCCTTAGTCATGCTCCCAACTCACCTCACCCCTTCCCAAACTCGACCCAAGTCTCCTTTAATCATTATAAGGAAGGTAAGGTGTGTGTCCCCTTGATGTCCCACATCACCATCGTTCACCCAAGGTGCCCCTGCTCACACCCAAATGTCTTTGTTCGTCCAATCGATCGCTTCTTCCTTATGCTCTTCATCAGTTTCATTACCCAATCTATCCAAGGAGTGTTCATACTCGGTGGGTGTCATGGGAGACCTTACATCCTCCCCCACTCCAAGTTGTTTCCATCCCTCGAAACATTCGTTGATATATATGATGTCTCTACCCCATCTTTGGATCTCGTCACCACTCAATGACTGAATTGTGTCCTCAATTATTGTTGTCAAGAAAACTCTCCTCAATAAGTTATGAAACGTGTTCCCAAGTGTTTGATTCTCTTGACCCATGATGGTTTCGAGACTTCAACTCTTTCATTTGTGTGTCATGTACATTGGATCCTCTCAAGTTACAAACCAATCAGGTGATCATTCCAACTGTCATGTTTATTGCTAGAGAATGCACATCTACACATCCAAGAAAATATTTTTGGTCTCCCTCATCGTCATCATGTCCAACTCTTCTTGGTCTTGTTGAGTTTCCCATTGTAGTATACACCTATTCATCTCACTTAGTCAAACCCCATTGATTCTCGACAAGGTCCTGCCCCTTGTCCTAATGTGGCAAGTCACCTCCACAACTCATATGTTGTTTTGCAACTTTCCCTCTTGAGTATTTTGATGACACCTCCACTAGGCATCACCATTCATGATGCTTTCACCCAACATAATGTTTATGTCTTCTTCATTTCTTCTTCATTTAGCAAGCAAAGTGTACCCAATAGCCACCACCAAGGCTATTGGCATACATCGTGTCTAACTTGTGCTTTGTGTGAAAGTATTCTATGACCAATTTAACTCCCTTAGGTGTGCATCCAAACTCCTCAAGTCGTTTTGCAATAAGTTGGAAGTAGGGAGAATTTTAGGGGCTATATATCACCCATGGGATAATTTGCCATGTTTTTTCCAAAAAAAAAGATTTGCCAATTTCTTTTTTTTCTAAAAGTGATTCACCCAAATTCTATAGAATAAATTATTTTACCTTAAAAACAACCCAAATTTTATAGAAAATATATAAAATCCTTAGAACTTTGAATATTTTTACAAAAATATCGCCAAACATTTTATACTTTGCATATTAAAGACTAGTGAGATTTTCCAAGGTTTCTACATTCTCAGATAAATTTCCATCCTTAAAATTATCCCTGGACGTCGTATATCCCCATGGCCTTCCTACAAAAGTTCACGATGGTTGTTGGATGTTAGTATTCAACTCCTTCCGCTTCCACGTCTGTCTCCATAGTAGTAGAATATGTTTTAGAGTATAGAAGTTCATCTCCTGAGGTTAGCAAGGTTTATAACATGAAAATGAAAAGGATAGCTATTGTTGCTTCAATAAATACAGAGTTAGTCACTGAGAAACCTTCTAGTAGAACAACAGTTAAAAAATGATCTAGGAAATCATCTCATAAAGCTAAATAGAAAGGACCAGAGGAGCATGTTTCTAGAATAACACACACTCGCTTGACCACTAAGCTGAGATTAAATGAAAAATCGACTATATACCCTTCTTTAAAGAACACATTCCTCACCACATAGGATGATGCAAACGGATCATTTCCAAATAATGAGGAAAGACAAAGAGAGATAGAGATCCCAAAGCCTTTTCCAGAAAACTGAAGAAGAAGAAGAAGAAGAGATCAAAGAAGACAAAGCATAGAACTCCTCAACCTAAAGAACTCAATAAATCCTTGGATTTGGCATATTTGGAACCTTAAAGTTACATGCCAATTGAAGAAGATGTAAATGATGCACCTGAAATAGCTACATAAGAATATGTGGTTTCATATCAACCAAGTCAAGGTAAACGTATCTTAAAATTGCCAAATTCATATAGTGAAGACTCTAAGCCAGAAAAGCATGAACATAACAAGGAGGTGACATTACAGAAACCAGTCACAACAACACATCCAAGCAACAAAGGGGACAAGAAGATAGTGAAGCTTAAAAAAAAATTAAGAATTTTAAGAGCTTGATCAAGCACCTTAGACATGAGAATGCAATGTTGAAAAATTAGAGTAAAAAGGTCATGACAAAGAAGGAAAAATTGGATATCAAACATAATAAGTTGTGTGCTTGGGCTCAGAAGATATACCAAAATAATGGTAATTTTCTTAGACAAGGCAGGAAATTGAAAAGAAAGTGGATGCAGGAGAAACTCAGGAACCAAGATAAGGACAATCTCAAATTACTTGCAGAAGCTATTCAGAATGTTATATGAGTAGTATAGAGACTTAAAATGGTAAGTACCAAATTCTATCAAGGGATTTAATCAATATAAAAGAGTAATTTTGGAAAAGGACGTGTCTTTAGCAAGTGGTTCAAAATTTTGAAGACTGAACTTCTAGTTTCGACTTCTATACAGGAAAATTAAAAGCGCTACTAGAACTTCTAAGAATGACAATTTCTTATTATTTTTTGAATTTCGAATATGCGACGTATCTACAAAGTAGTTAATCCTATTGACAACCCTCAGTTGTATGTTTATCTACCTTATAAATTATGCTATGTGCCAAAGATGAGATCAATATCTAAGATAGGATATGGTCAAAGGGAAATCTTAAAAAGTGGATCTGGAACCGAAAATCATATTTCATGCTCCAAATTAGGAAATCTAATGATGATATTCATAGATACTATGTTTGTTTCTAAGTTAGGTTCTGATCCATTAATTTTGGATCTTAGATATATTTTTGAATTAATTTTCTATCTATAAAGGATAGAATGAAAACTAGAGATAAAGTTGAGTTTTGGGTTTAGGAAATTGGTTGTAAAGATATATTTTATGCATATCTATAGACTTTATCCATATGTTTCATTATTGAAGAAATCTTGTGAGTTCAATATCAAAATGTATCTCTTTTTTTCACACATTTTTCTTTCTTATTTGTATGATATAATTGTTGATGTAGCATACATTAATGGTATATGAATTATATATTCTTGAAAAGTAAATCCTTACTTCAATTGCCTATATTTCACAAGTTTCATTCAAGTATTTCATTTCATAATTGGATTTTTTTTTCTGGTTATAGAATATTCAACCTTGTGAATGTATTAATTGAACAACTTATGAGATTGATATATTTACAGTTGTTCCTCTCCTTTCTTCTCTCTTTCACTTACTTGATACAAAGTGTCTAAATATTGATTTCATTTTCCTTCAATCCATAAGATGTAGTAGATGAGTCTAAGAAGTTTCCCTTGATTTTGATATCCCAATACCAGTTACCTGATCCAACAACCAAAACAAAAACTATTATCTTTTGAGGTGCCTAGGCTTTGCTCTATTGTAGTCAAGAGTAAACTCTACGAGCTAACAACACCCAACTTGAGGACACCTTCTTATTGCTAAGACAGACTACTAATCCAATCAACTATATGAAGCTTTTATTGAAATTTATTCCCTAGCCTACCCTACTTGAGAAAAAGGACAGCCTCTTCTCAAGTATAGGAGTACTTCCAGTGAAACCATGTGCACAACAACCTCTTCTCAAGTATAGGAGTACTTCCAGTGAAACCATGTGCACAACAAGATTAGGAATATTCTCATATTCAAGTATGTAAAATGTACCTTGATGGTTGTATGGATATGAGGGGCTAGATGATACAATTGCTTTGATGCCAAGAGATGTTGAAGGATGAAGTGGTGTCTTGGCATGATTTTTGTTTGGAACCACTCTTTGATAAAATCACTTCTCCCTTGGTTCTCTTCTTCATAAGTATTATCAGCTTGCATATCCTTTGTTGCAACACATTGTAGATCTTCAAATATTTGGTTCTTACACAAAGGATCTAGGCACAAACTACCAAGAGACCCTTCAGTTTCAGGTTCCAAAATATGCTCTTCATTTGATGTTGTCCATACATCTTTGGTCTCTTCTCCAGATCTGCAAGGAGAATCAGGAAAAATTTCCAGAGCTGCTCATTTTTCATGGACC
The DNA here is from genome assembly GCA_900067695.1 of Picea abies. Lineage (NCBI taxonomy): Eukaryota > Viridiplantae > Streptophyta > Pinopsida > Pinales > Pinaceae > Picea > Picea abies. Next base: position 4,300 of record CBVK0100681444.1, read on the forward strand.
TTTTTCTCCTATATTCATGTATGATATGTATATATGTTCCTTATGAATGTCAGGATCTTATCCTCTTGATATGTAGAGATGTTCCCTGGTGTTGTTATGATTCGATAGATCTCTTGGAGTAAAATCTTCCTTTTCTCAACAATCCTTACACATTTTTGAAGGATTCTAGATGGTTGATAATCCCTGTCTTGCACATGGATTAGTGCAGGGGGGTATTTTTGAATGAGAAAAACTACAACTTCTACACAAAGAAAATTTCAAAGAAAAACATGTATTAAGAAAACTCACGCTACTAAGACCCTGTTGTCACCAAGTTTATTGTTGGCATGAGAAGATTTCCCTTTCCATGCATCAATTATTAAATGAAAATACTGAAAACCAAATTACCAATTCATATCCCTTTAGCATCTCCTCATCAACGACACAAAAAAATTTCATTCATTTCTATTCATCGAACTCTACTACATTAAATTCATCAATCTAGTGTATGTATACTTGTGAGATGTCAAAAAAATATATGCATGGGTAGGAAACTACCTCTAAACTAAGAAACCTGAATGAAAGGATACAAAATTCAATTGAGGTCAATGGAATTATGCTTCAAATATTAACCACATTCCTTTGGTTGAGGAATTGAAAGAGTGTAAAGAAATGGAAAACTATTGAAATAACATCACACGCGAAAAATAAACTATTTTGGAAGCATATACTAGAGAGAGGGGGACCTGTCTCATTTAGAATATGTTTCCAAGAAGGACTACAAAAAAGAACTCTTGATCTATAACAACAAGCTCTTTCTTCCAGCATCAAAATGATTACAATGATCCTTCTCTTTAATTCTCTATATATCTAACTCTCTAACTCCTTCAACATCAACTATGAACTATCCAAGATGAATGATATTCTCTCATATTTATATAGACAACTTCTCCTTCAGAAAAAGAAACAGAGTTACAACAAGATGATATCAGATCCTAAACAAGTGGATCTGCAACTAAAAAATCCTAGATCCTAAACATGTGGATATTTCATCACCAAATCTTGGATTTGATCTAAAATTGTTTGAATAAGATAATAACAACATATCCCAGTAGATCCATGTGCCCAAATTCATGGATATGGGTCGCTACTTGGTCAAACCACTTAGCTATAGAATTGCAGGTTGGTTAGACCAGTTTTGGAAATCTCAACCATATGCCCCTTGTTTTGAACTTTTTGCATATTTTCTTTGTGAGCCACGTAAATGACCCTATTATGCACAAAACCCATATTTTATATTTTCAATATTCCTATTCATTGGATCATAAATTTTGTGGAAAGTTTGACTACCAGAATTGCCAATCAGCTGCAGAATTACCAATAGCTGCAGAATTGTCAACAGCTATAGAATTGCACAAGTTAGGAAATAAAAACATATTCCTTAATTAATCATCAAAACATGGGAAATCAACCAATTTAGTGCAAGTATGCCACATGAATCTCATATAAGGTAGAGATGGTCAAATGAGGAAATATGAGTGATAAGGCGAATGATGATGAAGGGGTAAAATGAATGAAAAATGACCAAATGACATCATTAAATGTGTTATTTTTGAGGTCCAACATGTATCACAAAGTGCACCCAAACCTTTTCAATGAACATGATTGTTGCATCTTGTCCCTTGATGGTATTTTTACAAGGCATGAAAATGCACATATTATTTAACTTTTCCACTACCACAAATATATATCCATGTTCCCTCATATTCCTTGGAAAATCACCCACTAAATCCATGGATATTATCTCCCATGGTCTAGTGGGTATACATAAGGGATGGTATAGACAATGCTTTCTATTACTAGGTTTTAAAGTATAATAAAGTATGTATTCTTTGATAAATTGAGCTACATCTTCTTTTATTCTAGTACAATACACAAATTTTGTAAGTTGGCCACTCTTTTCCCTATAGAAGAATTCCTTGTAAATTTTGAGGGGTGAGCCTCTATGATAAGTTGAAATATATCTCCTTTTAGAACACAGTTTATCTAGATTGTAGAATAACCAATCCTATAGATGGTAGTTATCCTTAAGATCACCTTCTTCTACATGAAATTTTCCTTGTATTTGTTGAAATACCTCGTCAAAGTCCTCATCTTCGATCTATCCATATTTTTATGCATCATGATTGAAAGGATCCATGTGCACAAGAGTACCCAAAGCTGTGATTTTGGATGTGGATGTATTTGAAATAGTGTTTTCCAATTGATTAGTATTTACCTTTTTATATATGATGATATGATGAAATTGATGTAAAAACCCCATCCACTCGTAGTGTGTTGCTTGTTGAAGTTTGCTTTGGGCTTACAAATATTGCAATGGCTAGTGATCAATGTGGATGATGTCATTCCTTACCCATAATATAGTTCTTCCATTTATTAACTTGAACTAGGGAATACAATTCCTTGTCATATGTAGGATAGTTTAGGACTTCACCATGGAACATTTCATAATGATACCATACTAGCTTACCTCCTTGCATCAATTTCACCCTCATAGCATATCCACTTGCATCCATTGTTATTTACACAATCCTTAAAATAACATAATAGATCATATTTCACAATAAATCCTTAAATAATAGGATAACCTCCTCCAATTAACCCAAGTACAACCACATAACCAAATCCTATGTTCATGTCTTTGTCATTCACTATATTAAATTTTACATATACATATTCACACTCATTGCACGTGTGGGACCTTTATTCGGCCCACCCTTAATACATATACATTGTGGTGTTACTTATTAGCAAAATATAATATTTAGAGTAGAAATAATATCTATGAATATAACAAGATTTAGAGTGGAAATGACATATTATAACAACAATAGGCAATTGTATACCACAAATAGAAATACCTTTATTGATGAAATCAATTTTCACTTTCCTCTTCAAGGGGGAAACCTCCATATGAGAAAATATTTGATTACAATATGGTTCACAAGACATATCATTACATTTATTCTATTTAATTATATAGTTTCTATATAACCTCCTGAGAACCTTCTAGTGAAGGACCTTTATAGTAGGTGGAACATTCTAGCAAGCCTTCTTACAATTATTTATTTCACACTATATCTATTACATGGGCCTTATTTAATAGATACAAAATAAATACATAGAAACCTATCTATATACTTAAGGGGGTTAGGGTAGGCCCATAACCCTCCCTCCCCCTTATAAAGAAACATTTTCCTCGAGGATGGAGATGAAGGAACTGATAAACGATCTCTACTAGTTCCCATGTGGCATCCTCTGGTTTTGTATCCTTCCACTATACTAGGATGCCTTGTATAGTTCATTGGTGGAGATTCCACTCTCTTTTTTCAATGATTTTCTTCATTTTCAACCAAATGTGACCTTGTTCATCTAGTTCTGGAAGGAAAGTTTGAATGGGAATTAGAACCGACAACTTTCTTTAAGTAGGAGACATGAAAGATTGGATGATTTTCAAAGTGGCTAGTAAGCTCCAATTTGTAAGCCACTGGATCAATACATTTGAGAACCCTATAGGGGATATAAAACTTGGGAGCAAGAATCTAGTGGTGGTTGTCTTTGTGTGAGGCCTACTTATAAAGATGTAGAAAAAGGAACACTTGATCCCCTTCATCAAAAAAACATTTGGAATGATGATGATGAATCTACTGCTTCATCCAATTTTAAACCATGACTAGATTATCCTTGATACATTAGAGAACATTGGTGGCTCAATATGTGAGGGTTTTGTCTACATACTACACCTTAAAGACTCATAGTAAGTATGATAGTATTTATTGGGGGTTTTTTCTATAGAAATCCTTGAAGGGGATCATACAAGTGGAATGATTATAAGTTGTATTATACCACATTTAAACTAGAGGTAACCATTGGACCCATTGGGATTGTCTCTATGAAGTAAAGCACCTCAAATTATCTTCCAAGAAATTTTTGGCATATTCAATATGAACATCAATTTGGGGGTGATATGCAGTGTTTAGATTCAATTGAGTTCCCTAGAGTTGAAACAACAATTACGAGAAATTTCTATTGAAGGTGGGGTCATGATCCATCACAATTGAGTGTGGTATACCATGGATTTAAAGATATTATCCATGAATACTTGAGTGACTATAGAGGCCTTCAAGGAGTGTTGGACAACATTAAAACGAGTATATTTGGAAGGGAGATAAACCCAAACCATGATGATAGATTTATTTCTATATTTTGGTAACCCCATAATGAATTCCATAAAAATGTCAATCCACATGGTTGAAAAAATGGATAAAAATTTTACTGCATCTAGCAGTTTCATTTCCTCTCCCTTGTGTCATTGGAAAATTCCACAAAGTTGTGGATTCCCTTCTTCATGCTTTACCATAAAAATGAACTTTTGATCCTTTCATATGTTTTATGAAACCCATATTGATAACCTACCATGGGAGAGGAATGTATTTTTGATAGCACTCTTGATTTAAGTGTTGAGTTCTTGTTCAAATAAATACACCCTTTATAGTGAATATCTTTTTTTTTCCAAGTGTGGATTGATATGCATGGGGTTCCATTTGACATTTTTGGATCAAGCTAGTGATCTTGGGATATGTTAACCACTCTTTTTGGATGCCATTCAACCAATATATTGTTATGAAGGAGAGTGAAAACAAGGACCCTTCCTATTCATACTTACAAGTGAGAGCATCTATTACCACATTCTCCTTTCCCTTATTATAAATTATAAAATAGTCATATTCCAACATTTTGGTGACCCATTTTTGTTGCTTGGGGTAAGAAATCCTTTTCTCCAAGGAGTATTTTTGGTTACGAAGACTAGTTTTGATATGTAAATGTTGCTTGAGGAGGTATGGATGGCCATTATCACCTTTTCATAAGTTGATTTTCTCAAGTTCCTCTCATAGAGTTGTTTTCTAGTAAAAGTCAATGATCCTCCCTCTTGCATGAGTACTACTCTGATGCCTTTACTTGAGGCATCACATTCCAAGACAAAAAATTTAGTGAAGTTGAGCAAATAAAGTACTAGGGTTGTACACAACATTCTTCAAGTCATGGAAAGCCCATTATACAATGTCATTCCATCTAAAAGAAATTTTTTTAGCAACATTTTGAGGGGAGTACGAATGTTTTTTTAATAATGAGTGAGACCAAGAAAACGTATTAAACTTTAAGAGTTTTTGGGCGAGGCTAATCCATCATTGCTTCAATTTTATTTGGATCCATGGGCACACCATGATGACTAACAACATGACCCAAATATTCCACTTCAAAGACACCAAAGACACATTTGGAACACTTAATAAATATTTGATGATCAACAAGGAATTGTAATACTTGATCCACATGGGTGGCATGGGCTTGCCATTTTACTATAGATCAAGATCTCATCAAAAAAGAAAAGGACAAAATGATGCAAAATGGGTTTAAATATTTTTTTCATGAGACACTAGAAGGTAGAAGGTCCATTGCAAAGGTGAAAGGGCATCACTAAGAAATTGTAATGGGCTTCATGCATGTGAAAAATATTTTTAGGAATATCCGCCTCTTTCATGAAAATTCTTATAGCCTGAGTAGAGATAGAGTTTGGTGAAGGATTGAGCACCCCATATTTCATCCAAAAGTTCATATATGATTGGAATGGGAAACTTATCTTTGTTTTTCAGATTGTTGAGAGATCAAAAGTTAGGACACATGCATAAATTTCCTTCCTTCTTGAGGACCATGATGAATGGTGATGAATAAATGATAGTACTATGGTAGATGACACTAGTGGTTGGAAACTCTTGAACCATCTTTTTTATTTCACTATTTTTGGAAAATGGTTTGTGATATGGGAATACATTGGGTGGGAGGATACCTACTATGAGCATAATAGAATGATCATAGTCACCTTGGGAGGGTGGTATCCCTTGGGCAGATTCAAAGATCGTTTGATGTTTCGCCAAGATTAACTACATGTCAGAATGAATGGGTGGATAAGGTGTCTCAATGGATTAAATGGCATGGAATTGAGACACAATGCATGAATAGCCATTTTTCAAAATATTTTCCATATGATGGGAGATGATGATCTATCCAGAGTTAGTTGTAATTCCTTTAAAAGTGTAGTTATTCCCCTCATGTTGGAAACTCATGTATAACTCACAAAAATACATGTATAACTCATGAAGTTAAGGGTGATTTTGTTTTCAATTAAGAAAATGTATTTTTGATGTTTGATGTATCCAATCGATTTGAAGGTTTAGGGAGAAGAAATTGTAAGTTTTAAACATGTGAAGTAAAGCAATGCATATAGATTCTTAATCAAAACAAAAATTAATCAATGATGCATTCACATAGTACATAGAGATTTATACCGGAAACCCTCAACTGGGAAAACCTTTCTTATATTCATTATATCAAA
>CBVK0100681445.1:0-16955 GCA_900067695.1 Picea abies
AAGCGCCCGGTGCACACGGCACAAATAGGGCACTAGTACGAGGGATCATAAGACGTAGTTGTCATATCTGACGCGCCCACACACACACATGCAAAGAATATAACACATACCCAACAAAAATACCAGTCAAGGCATGCAGGGATATCTACATTTCAACATCTTGTGGATCTGATGGAGGAATTTCTTAAAACAAACAGATGAATGGACTCCAGGGGTATATCTTAAACTTCATCATTAGAAATTTCATATGAAATGGCCATAAAGATGTTTTTCTCCTTGCATTTATGCCCAGGGAAATATTTCTCATCACAGTTGTAGCCGAGACCTTTAAGCTAGTGTTCCAAAATTTTGGCTTGGGTTAAGTTATAGATCTTGAGAGGTGGAAAGGATGGACAGGGATCGATGGGAGGGGTGAAAATATTAGGATGGGGATGGGGAATAAATGTGGTATTGTTTTTTAAGCATTCACCACTCACTGGGATTCTCGAGCTCTTTGTGAGGCTTCCAGCCAAATGGTAGGATGATCCATGAATAATTGTGCACATATATCTTATTTTATACCACTAATAAATCATTCCTTGAAATTATTATCAAACATGTCATAGGTGCAGATGGAAAGCTCCTCAAAAGTGGAGATGAAATTTTCAACTATTCTAGATTGTTTAAGATTGGTTAGTCATCCCAAATAATGATGGTTTGTTTCAAAGGGTGCATGGACATCTGAGACAAATCATTTATAAGCAATGTAAACCCTATGGTATTTCTTATTCAATTGACAATGTTTAGAATACAAATATAAGACACCCATATGAAGTTTCATCAAGTCATCTATGATGTCATGCAAGGAAAAGTAAAGTTTCACTTGAGTGACCCATTATATGAGGTTAGACCCATCAAATTTGTTGAGATCAACTTTAGTAATTATATGTTACATGTGATTCATCTAATCATGAACAAGTGGTGTGGAGTGATTCCCACGGGAATTGGATGATTGAACCCCTTCCTTTTGGGGATGTAGGTCTAACCATTGATAACCTACTTATGACTGTGAAGTGAGGATATGATGTAGGTCTAACCATTGATACTCAGGTAATAGAGAGTAATCTTCTTAAGTGTTGTTCTTAATGAACCATAGCAGTAAGATGTTTGATCAACTTATCTAAATTTGGTTTAGGTAACCTAGGGGAATTTTGATATACTCGAGGGTGTGGAAGTAAAATTCCATACACATGTGTTGTCTAACGTGGTACTACTTGAAGGGGTATTGATAGTGGTTACAATGGTGTCCAGTTGGGTAAAATTTCTTATATTTCATGCATATATTCTTCCCTGAATATAGCTCATTTTTTTTTATTTATAGACACTGGAATACATCTCCAGCATAAAAAAATTCTCTAAAATATCAGGTAAGGAAAGTGCTCTAATACCACTTGTGGTGTTATTTATTAGAAAAGTAGAAGATCTAGAGTAGAAATAACAAAATATAACAATAATTTGAGTATAAATGATATTTTATAAAAACAATAGGTAATTGTACAAGAACCAAAATACCATAAACAGAAATACTTGTCTTGATGAAGTAAATTTTCACTTGCCTCTTCGAGGGGGAAACCTCTAGATGAGTAGAGCTTCAATTACAATCTTCTTCACAATAAATATAATTACCTTGCTTATAATTCATTGCATAGTTTCTATATAACCTCCTAGGAACTTTCTAGTAGGTAGAACCTTCAATCAAGTCTTCTTACAATTATTTTTTTCACATCATATCTACTACATAGGCCTTATTTAAGAGACACCTCAATATATATCAACTTATCATGGCCTTGGTTTTTGGGACCCATTCATCATGTACACCCTAGCAGTGTTCAAGGGGGGTGTTGGAGATATTACACACTAACCTAGGTAATTATTTTTCTAAGGTTTATATTTAAAGGTTGATAATGCTTCCTTAGATGATAATATTCTCTTTATAAAATATTCCCCTACAAAATAGGGTGTTCCTCTTCAGTTTAGAGTCGGTTACATTTAGTTATACTAGTGGAATTCACTTGTGCATGGAAACCTCGTTTTTATCACCAGCAGTTTCATGTGTTTCTCTCACTTCCAAAAGTGTGACTCGGTTAACTGATTATTGCATGGATCAGTTAACTAGGACTAGGTGGCAGTTCACTCCAGTGTATGTTAGTGAGTGTCTAGATATCTCTAGATCACTACTATGGCACAATAATTAATCATGTAGCCTATATCTATTGTAAATTATTCACTCTTTGTGTATGGAATATAGTTAATACAATTTCTCATTCTTTCACTCCAATTTTTATACGAGTACATCAAACATTGTTGTGCAAGTTCATATTTATTAAATATTACCAATATTTGAAGCTTTATCAGGGTCTCTAACACATGCATGAGATGTTAGATATGCTCTTCTTAGGTAGAGCTAAAAAACAAAATATCATCAAAGTACACTATTACAAATGAATCTAGAAAGGTACATGCTACATCATTCATAGTGACAAATAAATGTAGTTGGTGCATTACATAAACCAAAAAGAATTATCAACCATTCATATAAACCTTGCTCTGTATTAAATGAAATATTCTAAGTGTCTTCTTGTTTAACTAGTACCTAGTGGTATCGTGATTTGAGATCCAAATTGGTGAAGTACTTGGCATGCTATAGCTAATCTAGCAACTCATCGGTCCTTTGTAAACGATATCGATTCTTTAGAGTGATAATAATCAAATAGCTATAGCTGATAAACATTCTCCGAGTCCCATCCTTCTTGGGAAATATGATTATAGATGACCCACAAGATGAGGTACTCGATCGAATTGCTCCCTACTATAATAGTTGTTGCAACTATTTCTTATCTTCATCCACTTACAATAGGAATTGACTCTACAACCCTATGTTTGTCAATGGGGTGTCCAACAAAAATTGTATCTCATTCTCCACTTCCATTTTTAGTAGTAACCATTTAGGCTCTTGCAACACTTCTCTATGCACCTACAAGATCTCCACCAACGTGTATTTTTTCTCTTTAGTACATACCTCTACAGATGCATTTACCTTTACCAATTTTTCTCCTTAAACTAATTAATTTCTTAGATTGGTTAGAACTTACAAGAGAGATCTTGGATTTATCTTTTTGGGCATTGACAATGAACTATTTTTCCTCCTTGATCAAGTGGTATTGGTTTTCTCTTTTAATGAATATGGCATCTCTTATGTACATGTAGTGGCTTCCAAACATTGCACCACATAAATAAAGTGGTACTACATCTACCTCCACTTCATTAATATAGTTTTCACTTAAAAAAAACTTCATCTTAAATTACTTAGTGACCTTGAACTCTACATCCTTATTTACCCATATCAATGGGTGTTGGAAAGGATGGCCATGAACTTCCAATCCAATCATTAGATCCTCTACTATGAGGTTGGCTTGAAAAATAGAATCAAATAGCGCATTCACCTTAATATTCTTGGCCTAGACCTTGATATGGATTAGTTTAAGCATTTATTTATCTTCCTTAGGATGGAGGGTTCTCATGATCACTTCCTTATGCATTGTAGTGAAAAAAATATTTTCATCTATATTTGAGCTACATGGTTTTGTGAATCCATGGATATCATGTTCTTCTTCTTGGACTCTATCATATTGTTATTTGGATTCAAATCTTGATGTATATTCCAATAGTAATTATCTTCAGTAATGATCATTAATATTACAATGGTTACAATGGTTTCTTGGATCCTTTCACTGATGTGCAATGGATTCTATCTTCTTATCCTTTCCTTTCCACTTCTGATTTTCCTCTTAGGAAGTGTCTCGATGGTATTTCTTCTTGGAACTGCTTGTTTACCCTTTATTCTTGTATATCTCCAAACATTTTTCTTACACACAATCCCCATCAATGGTCCTAGTTTTAATGAGAATCACTAGTCTCCTTATATGACTATCAAGACCACCTAGATACTTGAGGTGTACATATGAGTTCTTAAAAGATATTCCCAACATAATGGCTTGTTTTTGGAACTCAATAGTGTACTCTTATTTACTCTTCCCAGCATACTCCTACTGGGAGTAATGCCAACAAATGCATTGGTCCTCTTCATTCCCAATGAGGTAAATATAGGAATTAATGGGGGTTTTAAACACCTCCCACTTAGTTTAGTAAATGATATCTTTTTCTCTTCACAAGTCTTATGAACACTTAAATAGATTTACAATTGTTGCAACCATTGATTCAACGTAGTAGCATCAATCTCACCTTGACAAGTTTTTATGTCCACTTAAAAGAGATATTGGAAAGAGGTGTTGTTGGAACTTGGTCTCTCTTTCTTTGTCTCCTTTTCCAACTCCTTTTTTTATTCTTACTTGTCTCAACATTTCATTTTTGCTACAAATTTTGAGTTAAATATATTAAACTTATTGAAAGGTCCAAACTTACTCTCTAGAGTTACCATGAGGATTTCCATGTTGTAAGAGATGATAGTGAATTATACTTCTAGATTTCAAAATATCTCCTTTGAGTCATCACTCAAATTGTTACTAAACTCATCCATCATGGCTAAGCTTTTTCAATTCTTTCTTAAGCCAATTTTTGGATCATGTAATTTTCCACAAAAAAACAAAAGAAAACTACTCTGATATCCATATGATCTATGAAATATCGTGTATAATCCACTGGAATAGTTCATCACAATAAACCTTATAGGTTTATAAAAACTCAATGTTATGCAATGTTTTATTTAATATTAATATTTAATATTACTAGTTTAGTATTTAAATCATTGAAATAAGTTGAGACTTAAATAAAAGAAGTTAAAAAAAACACACCACACCAAGCACACAATGAACATAAGAAGTACCCTATGAAAACCTAGCTAGAAGATGAGGACTATGCCTTTCTCTTTCCTTCTCAACTATGAAATGCAAGAAGAAAGAAAGGTTAACTCATTATGGATTTTCCATTGACATTATGGATTCTATGGATGTTATAGGGTATTCTAATTCATCTATTTTGGTCTAATATCCCACTACTTTTCTCTACTCAACTATGGAAAAATAAATAAATACAACAGGAATGGAACTCCTTCCATTCCTAGAGGCATTATATTTAACATGTCTTGATATCCATCTAAATTTATTTTCAAGGTCTTTGCATGCCTCAACTATTGATTAGGGTTAAGGTTTTATACCTCTAGAATCTTCCTGAAAATCTACATGTGACTAGATCCTCATGTTTGAGTAATGGATGTTAATGTGGCATATGCTCAGTACCATGGTGGGAAGTAGGATAGTTCCAACTATAGGAGGAAAAAATATATCATACAAACCTCGATTGAGGTGATCTTTACATCATTGGAAATATCTCGATGTGTAGAACATTATTGAGAGGTTGAGGACTATGTCCATAATGTTTTAACCAGAAAATGGCCATTCAATGCCTCAAACAACCTTTAAAAGTTTTAGGACCCTAAATCACCAAAACAAGACTTGCCCCTAAATGGTCCCGACAAGCCATTAGCTCCAATTTTCTACATAGAAAGTGCCAAAATATATGAAAAAGTATATAGTGGTCCAATTTAAATCATTACCAAAGGTCAAAATTGTAAACATTATATATCCTTGAATTCCATGCAAAAGTATTTGTATCTATATGTAGTATATATAGTCTCAAAGATACACATATAGTGTTAAATATACGATTTACAAGAAATTAGATCACACTAAATTTAAACACACAAATCAAAGATAAGAACATTTACTATGATCTTGTAATTTTGGTGAGCACTAAATTTCAACCCTAACTTGTTTGACTAGATTTCATAGAATTTTGTGCCAAATATATTGAAATGAAATTTCCTAGAATTTATTCCAAATCTATTGAAATGATATTTTATATAATTTTGTGCCAAATCTATTGAAATGTTGACTCAAAATACTACTAGACATGATTTCAAAACATTGATTTTCAATTGATCTTTGCAAAAATAGATATGAAAATTTATATTGATAAATTTTAGTGAGCTAACCCCAGTTGAATAATGAGTTTGATTTTGGTCTTATGGAAGAGAAAGTGGTAAACTATTCGGATGACCCCTTCAAACATCACTAGATTCGGTCCATTCTAGGAGGGTGTACCATGAAATTAACTCCACACCTTGTCATCCCAAGCAACATGGTGATTATCCATTGGAAGAAGATACTCTGGCCATCCCAAGGACTATCATTCGATATCTAACAAAGCCTTGTCATTCTATAGTTGGAGTGATGGGTTTAAATCCCATGGTTCATGTCCCATCAGATCAGTTATAAAATCAATATGTCACGGGGGAATAAAGTGGTTCACATGGTCAGGGAATCAAGGAGGAAAAAATAAAAATTCATTGAGTGAATATATGGACCAGCTATCTCATTCACCTCATAAGGATTCCTCCCCCACTCAAAGCAATGAAAGTGAACCTTTAGATATGAATCCAAGTAAATTCTTGTCACCACCTTTCGATTCTTTTAAGTTAGAAAGGGGTTTTGATGAATGCAATTTCATTGGAATAATGTTGTCTATATATTTGATGAGTGGAGTCCCATCTGGTAAATCCATGGCCTCTAAACAAGAAGGTATTGGATCAAGAGGTTTGGAGAATGCCAAATCACTAAAAATGTGTTAAAATGAAGGAATATTCCCTAAACTTGGAACTGGGAGAGGGAATTAAACTACATGAGATCATGAATATGGAAAATTCTTCCATTTTTAAGATATTTCCAAGAAAATGAATTTTGAAACCTTAACAACTTGGACTTTGGAACATTTTGAAATCCTACTTGGATATGCCCCGCATAACATGATTTTGGTCAAAGGATGGATTTTATGGATTACGAGAATGGTGAAGATGTCAACAAAATTATTTAGTCTCAATGGAATTGGAGATCCCAAGAACTATTCTTGAAAAAATGGAAAATATATTTTGATGCTAAGTTTGTACATATGGACTATGTCCTTGTATGGCTCATGCTCCCCAGATTGCCTCTAATTTTCTGGTCATATGATGTATTCAAAGAAATAGGAAATTCTTTATAGATTTTTTATGAGGTGAATAATTCCTACAAGAGTTTAAGATACATGGGAATGACTAGCATCCTGGTGGGTTTGGAGTTGTCAAAATTCCTAGTGGGTTCTATCACAATAAAGAAGGGGTATTCCAATTTCTATTGGGCCCTAGATTATAAAGGGATCCCCTTCAAATATGTCATCTTCCATTACAATGGCCACTTTGAAAAGGATTACTCCCTTCCTCTTATATGAAATATTTATATTTTAAAGTAGAAAAAAGAATAAGAGGTTTAGCCTATGTCACCCTTGAAGCGAACACTAAAGGAGGAAGAACCAACAAACAATAGATATTTTATATTAATTCCACCAATGGAATAACTTGAAAAGGTAAAAGACTCCCTGGTAACACCCAATAATGGTCTAGAAGGCTCAGTATCCAATTTCTTACTCTTCCCCATTCCTTTATGAATTACTACAAATATTTGTTTTGGTTCTTAAGAGGTGGACCTACCCCGTTAGGTGGAAGTACCAATAGGGGAATTTCTTTGTAGTCTATCTGGGATAAAATTGTAGATTTTAACCTTGTACAATTAATTACTAGAAATAGATTCTTAATAAAAATATAAAATATGCAATGCCACACACACACACACATTACACAAAGAGTTTTACCCTGGAAACCCAAACCAGGAAAACCAACATGTTTATAGCCACACCTCTAATCTTATATTCAACATATTCATTGTTTACAATAAAATATAGGATCACACGAGATCCAAACCCCTAATTCATTGACCTAGATTAGTCAACAACCCTAACTCAATAGGAATTAGAAAACCATTGTAAAAAAAAACATGTGCTAAAAAACTATCGGCCCTAAACCTTCACAATCCTCTCGTCTAGGAGGTGTTAAGCACCCCCCAGACCCCCTTTCCTCCCATATTAGTGTACAATACATGTGATCAATTTTACAAATAATATAACACATACCCAACATTCTCCCACTTGGTGTTTTCTTTGCATCTAGGGCTTACAAGATCACATAGTCAACAATCTAGGGAATCAATGCCCATAGATCCTCTACACCAACAAAAATTCTCAATGCTCACATATTTTGTTAATGAATCTACAACATTCTCCAAAGTTTCCACCTTCATCAACAACACATTCTTGTCTTCAACCATGTCTCTCACAAAGTGATATTGAACATCAATTCTTCAACCATGTCTCTCACAAAGTGATATTGAACATCAATATGCTTTTCCTTTAAATGATAAGTTGGGTTCTTCGCTAGGAATATTTCACTCTGACTGTCACAATCTATCCTTAAAGATAATTGTACCAACCCAATACTTAAACACAATCTTTGTAACTATATTTCTTCTTTGCTTGCATGAGTGTCTTACATGCACTCAACTTCTGTAATTGAGAGTGACACTACATAGTGGTTTTTGCTCATCCAATTGATTGTTCCTCCAAACATGTTAAACCCATACCTTCTTGCAGATCTTATATGATCCATATCTCTATCCCAATCTACATCCACAAATCCATGTATGTCCAAAACTCTATCCAATCCTGGTCTTCATTGGTATCACAATCCATAACTGGTAGTGGCACTGAAATACTTGAAAAACCCTATTTATTGTTGTCAAATGATCCTTCCCTAGTTTTGACATATACCTGCTCAAAATCCCCACTACATGTGCAATGTATGATATAGTACAGACCATTGTGTACATCAAACTACCAACCACACTCACATACGGAACATGATACATGTACTCTTCCTCTTCCTGTGTCATGGGAAAATGATTCACATATAACTTTACACCTACAAGAATAGGAAGCTTGACCAATTTACATTATCGTATATTAAACCTATGAAATATTGTCTCGAGATATTTCCTCTTATTTAACCGGAGTTTCCTATTTTCTCGATCTCTTTTTATTTACATTCCCAAAATGAAATTTGCAGCACCAACATCCTTCATGTCAAATTTAGAGGACAACTGAATTTTCACATCTTGGATAATCTCCTTGTTGTTTCCTATCAGTAACATATCATCCACATACAAGACCAAATAAATAATATGATCACAAATTAATTTAAAATATACATAGTGATCCTCTTTTCTCCTTGTGAATTCACATACCAACATATAAGTATCAAATTTTTGATACCACATCCTTGGTGATTTCTTTAACCTGGTAACATGCAATACCCACTACCTATGCCCACAATTCCTGTCCTAAACCGACACCATTGAGCATGCACCTTTATTTTTCCATCAACGTCCCATTCATCCTTTCTGCAACTCCATTTTGCGGAGGTGTATATGGACTAGTCTTCTGTCTTGCTATACCACATTTCTTATAAAATTCTTCAAATTCATTTCCATAGAACTCTCCACCATTATCCATCCTCAACACCTTAATTATTTCTCTGTTTGATTCTCCACAAGAGCCTTAAACTCTTTAAACCTGTCAAAGACTTCAGATTTCTTCTCGAGGAAACATATCGAAGCAGTCCTCGAGAAGTCATCTATAAATGAGACATAATACACATATTTTCCCAGTGATGGAACCAACACAAGTCTGAACACATCACTGTGCACCAAATGTAAAATTGCCTCTATCCTCATTGCACCAGAGGGGAATATTACCCGATTCTACCCAAAACAATTCCTCTTGTAGCATCTTGATCTTCTGTGCATGAGCCTATTTCTATGCTCTTATTTGGTTTATGTTTAAGTACAAATTCCTATTCTCTATGATTACAACCATATTTTTTGTTGGTGGTAGAGTGCTCACCTTCTCTTTAAACTTTTTCACCTCCTCCACTGCAGGCTGCAACTTATGCCCTATTCCTTGCAACTCTATATCTTTTGTTAGATGAGTCCATACTTGTGTGCTTTCTTCATACAACTTGGCACACTCCTCCTCTAAACTCTTTATACTTTCCATTTTTGTCATCATTGCCTTCTCTCTTTGCTCCATTTCTTTCGATGGAGTGCTTGGCATAGTGCATGCTTCTAAGTCTACTATCTTTGCATGGAAGCCCTGAATGGCTTCACTGATATTCGAGACTTGTTCTTCCAATGGAGTATATCTGGAAATTTGTTTTACACTTCCTACATTGCGTTTTTCAACCTTCCTGCTCTATGTTCATCCTCATCCTGCTCCATCATAACTTTTCTATATTTTATATGTAATGTTGACTTATCGTTTGTCACTTTGGTCAATTTCGTTGTCATTGAATCTGCGCACACATGCATCTCTTGTGTAACACTTATTTGCAACCCATTTAATACATTCATCAATAGTTACAACAATACTAAGTCAATATGAATTAATTCTTGTGCTTTCTCCCGCATCTCTGTTGAGGGGAACTCTAATGCTCATGTTGATAACTTCATTACATTCTCTTGATTCTTCTGAGGGGTGAGAGGTCGCTGGTATTTTTTCTGTCATCTTGGTTATAATCTCCATATGTTCTTCCTCTGCTCTTTTATCAGATGTTATCTTTTATTCTTCCAAAGGATAACACAATTAAGCTATTTTATCCTACACATACATTTGTATCTCCTCATGTTTCTGCACCGCCTGCTGAAATGCTTCCTCAACCACTTCCTTTACTTGATCTCCTATTTTCTCTAGGTCATCTTCTGTCAGGGCTTGGGGGGCCACTTCCTTGAATTCTTTCCTCTTATTGTGTTGGTGTATTGATGCCCCGTTATCATGTTCTTTCCTCTTCTCTCCTGGGTGTGGTACTATTTTTTGTGTGCCTCCTACATCATTTCCTTGTCCTTCATGTTCTTCCTCTTGTTCTTCTGGATTGTTCTCTGGTTCAATATCCTTTTCTGGTTGTTTCATTTCCGATACTAGAGTTTTCCATTCATCCTCCCAGTCTTCTATAATATGTCCAACCTCATTCCTGTCAACCTGTATCTGGTCATCAACCACTACTGATCCGGGTCCCTCTTGGCTTGGATATGCAGACGATGTCTTCCTACTTTAAAACATGAAATATCCTTGTGTGCTTCCACTACCTGATGTAGTATGTGCAGTGTATCCTGAATGCTCTACCAAATTACCTCCTTGTAAACATAGAAAGTAATGTTGTTATCCAACTATCTTTCCATGTATGCAGTATGCCACATGTTCACATATCTTGCTGCTAAACATGGTTTCTTCGCAACTCCCATAAATTGAGTGTCTTTCATCTCCCTCCAAGCCACTGATGCAATCAATATCAATAGCCACACATAATGAATTTTGTTCCTTTATATTGTGCCTCCCTACAATCCATCAAGAACTAGTTTACCAAGAATGTCTCCCAATTCATTTGTACTCCTGCGATGCACTTCTCCGTTGCCTCTATTACACCTGCTGGTGCTAGATATTTGTGACTTTTTCTCAACAACGTACATGCTAACACCTGTTTCGCAAACCTGACAATATCATCATTAATACTTGCAACATACAAACATGTGCGCCTCTATGTGTGTCATACCTATATTTCATCTTCTCTGCCAAGGATTTATCCTTCTGTTTGTCTGTGAATAATGGTAGTGGGTCTTCCCTTGTTGATGGTATTCTGTTGATCTATGCAATCAACTGTGTATCTATGGACACTACTCCATCTAACCACAATAACCCCCCATGGATGCAACTTAATAACATCTTGATGAAATTTTTTATCTCTACACTCCTACCAAAGTGTGGTATCTCTAACAGATTAAGTATTCATGTTTTCTCCAACCCTTCTTCCCACTCCTGTGGCTCTAATATAACTTCCTGTGAATCCAGACTGAGCTTTGTACGCATGTACTTTTCTGTTGCTAACTATGGAAACTTCTTTACGTCTTCCAAGTCATGGTATCCATACTTCATATTTCCTATTGCGCCCAACATATATGCTTCAATGATTACCCTCGATGGGATATTTGGTTCGACAAGTTCATACTTTGGTTCCTTTGGTAGCTTAACCTGCTTCATCGTCGGCTTACTGGGTGGCACATAATCCTTTGGAAAGTTAATCGAGTTTGTCCCTGACGTTGATGCTTCCGAGGTTTCCTTGAATATAAGTATCGATGTCATCCTGGTGCGTTTTTTCTTCTATTTTGATGAGGATTCTCCTGTCTTTGGTGGTGCCATTTCTCTCTGAAACTAACTCATATCTACAACTTACTTTCTCGTCTCTGTTAAACTCACTTGGCTAGTTCTGTCTCTCTTAATGCTCAACCAACAATAATATTTTCCTGTCAACCCCTCATATGCTTTTATAACCTATTTCCAGCCACTTCCATTCTTCTTCGTTCCTAAATTTGTAGTTTAATCCACTTTCATTCAATTCAATTATTTCCTTAACTCTTCATTAACTTCGTATCCTCCGACAAATTGTACACTAGATTTTACAGCCTATCAAAATCCTCTTGTCATTCTTTATTTATGTTTATGCATCTCCACTACCTCGCCATCATGTTTTCTCTTTAAATTTTTTCCCGTCATGTATGTTCTTTGATTCTTTTCCTTCCTTTTGCATAGATCTTTGTCGGAATTCAATCCTCCTTTCTGCGCAAAATTTCTTCCTCTTTCTACATCTCTACGAAATTATTTGGTTTATTACCTTATGCATGACTTCAATGCTCTACCTATTTCCTCAAACTATTTTATTTATTTTCTTCTTTTATTTTCCTTTTTGTATGATACACTATAATACAGATCCCATGGTACACATATTGTGCGCTCAGACTAGTGCACCGAAGCAAGACTGTCCCTATATAGTTTTAGTCGACTACCATTTACCGGTCCTTCCAAGGGTTCCCAGTTCAATTTCTCCAATTGAACAACACCTGCCTATGTCACAAACCTTATCACGTATGGGCCCAACCAATGCATTTGGAACTTCCTAGGATGCTGCAAAAACTTGTTGTCATAAAGAAAAACTAAGTCTCCTATCTGGATTAATGTGTCTATCATGCTAAGCTTTCTCGTGCAATTTTTGAACTTGCTGATGGAATCCTGTGACAAAATGGTCTTCCTCCAATTCTATTGCGGCTGAATAAATAAGCTTTGTCAATGCAACAATGCGCAGAATTGGCACAATGAATTCCATAAGAATGGCTACTTCATTTCTATACATTAGTTTGAATGGTGTATGTCCTGTGAATTTCTTATTCACAGTCCGTTACGCCCATAGAACTGTTGCAATCTTTGATTCCCAGTCATCTAAGTATACTTCAAGGAACTTATGAATAAACTCTTTAAATGCTACTACAACCACTCTAGAGAATACTATTGGTGCATTCTTCAATCCAGAAGGAATAACTGTGTACTGGTAACATCCCCATTCTATCGTAAATTTAGTCTTATGTTTATCTTCCATCGCAATTTTAATCTGATGATACCCTGAAAATCCATCAGAGAATGAGTAGGCTTCATGTCCTCCTACATTCTTCAAGACTTCATCTGTAAAAGGAGTAGGAAATGGATCATGTAGGCAAGCATCATTCAGTTTCCTAAAATATACACAAATTGTGATTCCTCCTGTCTTCTTATCCTGAACCACCATCAAACTAATCCACTATGACTTTGCAACAGGTTCAATAATTCCTGCTTCCAACATCCTGACTATATCTGCTTTCACCTTTTTCTTATACACCGGGTTCAATCGATATGGTATCTTCTTAACCAACTTAGGATCTGGTTTCAAATGGATCTTCATCTCTCCTAATTCTCCAACAATCCCTTAACCATATGTCTCTTCTTAACCATATGTCTCTTCTTCAAATCAATCAGGGCCTAGTTATCAAAGGCCCAATCAAGTCCTAATAATGTTGGATAAGTCTTACTTCCATCTACTATCTCAATTACTTTGAAGTCAGCTATACTACACGCTCCATCAATGTTAACATTCACCCCTAATAGTCTTCCAATCGGGACAATATTATGTTGATTCTCCAACTTCAATTGAATAGGTGACCAGGTTAACTTAGGTTTTCCCATCGTCTCCCAAGTATGATTCAAAAGGACATTCACATCATATCCTAGGTCTAAAATGATATTGCCCATGTCATAATATCCTATCTGCGCATTCAGTTAGAATTCCCTATTTGTCCTTCTCTTCCGATTTACCTGGTTAATTGCTTGTTGTGCGACAAATTGTTCCCTATCTTGCACGCAATGATCAATCATCCCGCACAACATGCTTAACAAAATTTCATCCTTTATTAACTCTAGACAACTCTTTATGAAAATTTTCAAAGTACTTACCTTCTCAACTTGCCTTTCTATATCCATGTGGTCATATGCTAGAGGTATGTCATACGTAGGTGGCCTCTCATACAAAGGTGGCACAGTCAAATTCGATGCTATCCATTATTATCCTATCAATTATTTCCTCGCTTTCTTGTATGTTTCCTTCTCCTTTCTAGGATCAAACAATGAATGAGGCTCTGCTACTTTCCTTACCCATTGCTTAGTCTGCTTTCCTTGTTCTGTTGCATCATCTCTTGTTGTCACTCTTCCGCTCATAACTGTTGCTACCTTAAGTTGTTCATCATGCTCTTTTGTAGCTATCATTTGCACATCTAGGTTCCTTTTTTCTTGCCACTTCGCTATCAATTGTGGATAGTATTCTATTGCATAGTTGAATTGTCTACAGTAAGTGCATGTCATGCAAGGATTCATAAAATATTGCACCAAATGCCCAGGCTGATTGTAGTTATAACATATAATTGGGTATCTTCCTCTGCCAAATCCTCCTCTTCTACAACCTCTGAATCCTCTTCCTCCTTGATTTTAACCTCTTGGATTATTGTACTGCAGTACCCTCCTTTTGGTCCTTCTTGCCCTTGGACCATGTATCATGTTCGACATACTTACAAAAATTACAAAACAAGTTTCTAGCAATGCTCTAGTACTTCTGCATCAATGGGAAAGCAATAGGATGATGACTTATCATTTTACATATTTCACATCATACTCCTAAAGGATTCAGAGCTCCTATGGCCAAATATTCCTTAAAACATGGATACTCTTTCCTATGTTGGTATTATGTTCTACATGTAATGCACCAGAATTCCTTTCACTTTTCCTTTCCTTTCACAAGTTTCTATAACTGAATAGTCAGTGTTGCTAACTGTGAATGAACTTGAGCCATCCTTGTGCCATTATATCCTACAGGGGATGCTTCCAACCTCATAGCAATATCTAGGGCTTCTGACTGCGTTGCAGGGGTGATTTTAATGATGGAAATTTAATTAAAATGTAGAAACATGGGCTAATATTACTAGTCCTTAATATGCAAAACGTAAAATGTTTGGCGATAGTTCTATAAAAATATTCAAATTTCTAAGGATTTTCTATAGTTTCTATAAAATTTTGGCGATTTTTAAGGTAAAATAATTTTATTCTATGGAATTTGGGAGAATTGCTTTTAGAAAAAATGGAGATTAGCGAATCATTTTTTGGGAAAAACCCTTGAAAATTATCCCATTTGCGAAATTTAGCCCCTAAAATCATCTATGCATTGTAATCTTATGCTACATGAAAGGGAAACGTATATGCAACAAAAATCATGCAATAAACCGCTCCTTATGCTACTCATCTGGAATCTGGAATTTCAACCAATCTATCAGTATCTTGAATCTTTGATCAAAGTCCCATACTGATTCATTCACCAACTGCTTGATCTCCTTCAGTTCTGTAATTCATTGCGACTCCAACTTCGGCTTCTAGAATTATTTCAACAAATCTTACCTAATGTTTTCTAATGTTCTAGTTTGTCCCGCAAGCATTGCAGACCGATACTTCATATACCATAGTAATGCACGCTCTCTAAACATCATTTCCAACTATGTAATCTTTGGATCATCATCATGGACATTATTCACTGTCCACATCGCTTTAGAAAGAAACAAATGTTTTTTCTAGATCCTCTAAACCTGCTCCGTGAAAGACAAGTATCCAAAAAGTGGGATCTACTCCTTCCATCGTTCTTTGCATGATATTCGTCCCTGGAAAGTGGGATCTACTCCTTCCATCGTTCTTTGCATGATATTCGTCCCTGGTGACACTGGATGATTCTGACTTGGTGTACTACTTCCACTATTATGAATACCTTTACTACTATCTTTACTTCACTCACTAACTACAAGTAGAAAAATATTTACCTCAGTTCTTGGTGACGCACATGGGGTGATGGATTTGACGTAGAGTCTGGTCTAATTGGGATCTTCTTCTACTAGACTAAGTTGATAATCCTTTTCCTTTTATTTATCTTATATGTGCGATATTCCTTCGATTTGGAGTATTATAATGATGTATTTTTTCCCGATCTCATTGTGTTTCCCCTCTCTCTTAGCTAGAGTCCTCTTTCTACTATGTCTAAATATTTTACCACTGCACAATACTCCAATCTCTTCATTCCTCGCACATCCTTCTTCTCTTATCATCCTCAACCCATATGTTCCTCATTCCTTCTTTTCTACATCCCTCTTTTCCATACACTCAAACAAAGGTGCTTAGATACTAGGGAAATCAGATTCCATCTTCATAACTCCATTATCACAAAGAAACATTTTGATCCAAGTAGATAATGACTTCAAGTATATTCTGCACTGTCCTTTAAAGAACTCTCTTTCAACAATGCTATATGATTGAGTGAAATCTACAAAAAAATCGGTAATATAACCTCCTACTATACTATCTAGTCGGAAATCAACTGCGCAGGATATCTTATTGCTTACAATATTCATTTCTCGAATAAAGTCAAGGGTCCACCTCCTTGAAACCATAGTGTGGAAAGTTCTGTTATGTTCTTCTAATCTCTGTATCCACTCAACAAAAACATTTGGGAAGTCAACAAAGAAAATTTCATG
>CBVK0100681450.1:0-25651 GCA_900067695.1 Picea abies
ATTCTAGCGAGTCTTTCACTCTATATTTTTACAGTCTCTATACATTTATTTCACTAATAGAAATCTTGTATTACTGTATATCTGTGTTTATGGTTGCATCTCTAATACATTTCTGTTATATTATCGAATATCCGCGATATCTCTGTGCATTTCCTTATTACATCTCCGCTCTCATTTCGTGCCGAAAATAATCCGGATCACAATCATTCAGTGCACACAAGTATTATTGTGCATTTAACCACTATGAACACATGATTACTACTATGCATGCAACTACTCTAGTACCACATCCAGATTCAGCTCTCTTTGTGTGTTTGGATCTACTTCCTTGCGTGCACAAAGATTCTAGCCTTGTGTGCACACTAATTATTTCCCTGCATTCATGACAACTCTAGCCTTGCCTTGGAAACTCATGACCATTATTACAAAGTTAAATAGTAGGAAAATCCATAACTTTCATACTCTGCATGTGCGAAAAAAAAAACACTAAATAACAACATCATGCTTTACATGTGCAAACAACATTATACATAATTAAAATAATTGAACATATGCAACATCATACAAAAAATAAACCCATATCAGACATAGATAATTAAGCATGCAGTAAACTAGACAAGCACATAAGGACACTTATATTTTATAAAGAGTCACCAACTGCACTCAGAGCTCAAACATTCCTCGTAACCATAAAATTTGTTTCTCATAAAATTTCAGCAAGAGGTCACCCCTGAGTTGGGGCTTGAAATCCACTAGGGAAAATTGATTCTTAATGCCATTCTAAGGTATGATAATCAATATAATTATTAATTCCAAGGTGCTCATTGGAAAAACTAGCCTACAGTCTCTCATTCCCCACATGCTTGTCACACTGTAGGAAGTGTGCCCCTTCTCTACTCAACAGTTCCTCATCTGCCCCACTTCCCTTCCATGGCTTCAATTACAGGGTGGACAAGAAGTCTTAGACCTTTGTTTCTAATGCCTAATTCACCAGGGAACAATTCCTACCAAATACCTCACTTGGAGAGAATTCTTGCAGGCCTAACAAACTGCCTCTTCGACAACAAGTGTCTCACTTGAAGAGAATGCACACAAAATTGAAAAAGCACATATTTGACATCAAATATCTCACTTAGAGAGAATGTTCATGGGCTTGACAACCCACCTCTTCGACAACAATTACTCTAGTTACAAAATGGAAAAACATATTTACAATCTTTTCTCTTCAGATAAGGTAGTGTTCATTGTTCCCATTCAAATGGTCTGACCGATGATGAAAAATGAGTCATTCCCTCCAAAATACACTAAGGTTTGACCATATATTTTCATGGTCATAACTGGACACTTGTCAATTTCAGACTTAGCTTTATCCACTTGTTGACTCGTTCCCATCCCTTGAGAACTTAGGATAATTAAATATCCATAAATTATACCTTTTGAAAATATTAATAAAATATCCACTTGGACTTAAGTCCCCCCTTTTCCCTTTTTGGTCAAGTTTACCCCACCCCCATCTCTTTTCATCTGGGAGGTCTACATGCAATAGCGCGATATTATTAATAATTTGAGTGTGATTACGTTTTACATGGATAAGCACACTCACCTTTATGCATCTTGGCTCAACATCCCATAGAAGATCTTCGACCTCAAATACACACACACACACACACACACACACATATATAACTCGATCTAATGTGCACTTCAAGGTAATCCCTACATACTTACTCAGGTGTGTGCAACACTATGTAATTTTTTCACCCTACCCTTGATGCACAATCTACATGCACTTACTTAGGTATGTGAAACATTATTGATTGTGTGCACTCTTTATTTGGAAAAAAATCCTCGCTCACTACTCAGGTGCACCCAAAACTAAACTAAAACTTGGTGCCAAAATCTCACCAACCTAATTGTAAATTTACAATTTCAGGTGTGTGCAAAACTGAACCAACACTTAGTGCTAACAACTCACCATCCTAAATGTACATTTACAATTGGGGTTCAGATTAGGGATATTACATTCCCTTCTCCCTTATTTATGCATTGTCCTTGGTGCATCATATACACAAGTACATACAAAAACTTCAAAAGTCTTCAAAAATATGTGGGTACTATGCCCACGTAACATCCTCGCACTCCCAAGTTGGATCCTTAGGACCGTACCAGTTCCATTGGACCTTTACTAGCTCCATGGATCGATTATGGAGCTATTTAATTTTTCAATCCAATATGCAAAACGGTTAGACTCGAAAATCACCTTCTACCTCCACCTAAATCACATTCCAATCAATTACGTGATTAGCATCAGGTACATACTTTTTGAGAAAAGATACATGGAAAAAATTATGAATACACAAGGATGTAGGCAATGCAAACATATATGTGACATCAACAGTTCTCTGTAGGATTTCGAATGGCCCATAGTAGTGTGCTTCCAACATAGAATAATTTCCCAACTTTAGGGAAATGCATCTTTCTTTTACTTTCAAGAACACTTGGTCTCCCACTTTAAAATCTCGGTGGATTCTTCCTTTATCTTTGAACTTTTCTTCCTTTCTTGGGAAGCCTTTAAATTGTGCCTTATTTTCTCCATCTACTCTTCCATTTACCTAAGTAAATCTGTCCCAATGACTACATGGTCTGTTTGGTTGTCCCAACTCATTGGTGTGTTTCACTTTTAGGCATAAAGTGACTCAAATGGGCTCATATTTAGAGATGTTTGATACCTATTGTTATAATAAAAATCAACTAAAGGTAAATATTTTTCCCATTGCATCAGTTTTTCCATCACATAAATTCTTAGCACATATTCTATCACTTGATTTACCCTTTGTGTTTTCCCATCTGACTCTGGATGATAGGTTGTGCTAAAATTCATATTTGTCCCAAATCCTTTGAATATCCCTTTCCAAAAATTTGATGTTAAATTGGGATCTATGTCAAACACAATTCTCTTAGATACACCATGCAACATATAAATTTCTCTCATATATATATCAACAATGTCAGCTACCTTATGAGTTGACTTCACTAGAATAAAATGGACAACTTTAGTAAGTTTTTCCACCACTACCATAATAGAATCATGTTGCTTAGTAGTCCTAGGAAGCTTAGTAATGAAATCCATGGTTACAAATTACCACTTCCACTCAGAAATGTGAAAATTATATATCAAACCAGTTGGATGTGTCTTCTCAGCCTTGGCCTTTTGACTTTCAAGGAATCTAACAATAAAATTAGCAACATCATTTTTCATTCATGTCTAACAATATTTCCTTTTTACCACTGTAATTTTTTTCTGGTATCCTAGGTGTCCAACATAAGGAACTTTTAACATCTATGAAAATAACATATTTTTCAAATCTTGATCATTTGGCACATAAACTCCATGCCTATACATGAGGATTCCATTCTCCTTTAGCTCATACCCTTCGAATTTTTGTTTCACTTTACCTTGTTTTAAATTTCATTTTATGTCCACATAGCGCTGATCTAATTTGGAAATATCTAAAATTTTGTCACTCAAATATGATTTTTACATGCTGATGGTTGTAGCATGCATCTCATGAACCCTCCTATTGATTGTTTCAGCCACATTGTTCTCTTTACCTTTGAAATTATTGATATCAAAGTCATACTCACTGAGGAATTCCATCCATCTACTTTTTATAGCATTTAAAATTGACGGCCCAAACAAATATTTCAGACCACTATGGTGTATTCTCAACTCAAATATTCTTCACATGAGGTAGTGGCTCCACATATTCAAGGCATGCACTATGGCTGAAAATTTCAAATCATGAGTAGCATAGTTCCTTTCATGCTACTTTAATTTCTTTGATTCGTATCATACCACATTGATCCAGGTGGATATCGGGGGCCACCCACATTTTCCAAATGGCTCAATTTTTACAGTCTCTGTACATTTCTTTGATTAATAGAAATCGTGTATTACTGTATATATGTGTTTATGGTTGCATCTCTGATACATTTCTATTATATTATTGAATATCCGCAATATCTCTGTGCCTTTCTTTATTATATCTCCGCTCTCATTTCGTGCCGAAAATAATCCGGATCACACATGCCCATTCTAACTAACGACTCCACCGATCCCTTCCTCGCATGAATTTGTGCACACAACGAAGTCTTCATTATGATTATCAATTATCAAAATTGGTGCACTTTTCAACAAACTCTTCAAGTGATGAAAACTCCTTACACACTCTGGAGTCCATTCAGGTCGCACACCTTTCTTTTGCAAGTATGTAATTAGATACACAATCTTTGAGAAGTCTTCAATAAACCTTTTGTAGTACCCTGCAAGTCACATGAAGGACCTCACCTCTACGACATTCCTGGGTCTTTGTCATCCTTCAATGGATTTATCTTCTTTGGGTTCATAGTTATCCCTTCCTATACAATGATATAACCCAAGTAATGAATATTCCTCTGGTAGAATGAGCACTTTCTCAACTTTGCATATAATTAATGTTCTCTCAATACTTGTAGCACCATCCTCAAGTGTTGCTCATGTTCTTCTTCAGAATTTGAGTAAATAAGTATGTCATCTAAAAATACAATGACAAACTTATCTAAGTATTATATGAAAATACCATTCATTAAACTCATGAAGACATGTAGTGCATTTGAAAACCCAAATGGCACTATTGTAAACTCATAATGTCCATACCTCATTCTGAAAGCAGTATCACTGATGTCTTCTTATTCAATTCTTACTTGGTGATATACATATCTGAGATCAATATTTGAAAATATATGTGCACCCCTCAAATGGTCAAAGAGTTCATCTATCCTTGGAAAATGATACTTGTTCTTTACTGTTACTTTGTTCAGCTCCCTGAAGTCAATACAAAGCCTCAACATACCATCCTTATTCTTCACAAACAATATTGGGCACCCCAAGCTGACACACTTGGGTGTATATAACCCTTCTTTAAAAGATATTTAATTTGGATCTTTGATTCTTTCAGCTTTGGTGTACTCATCCTATAAGGAGTCTTGGATACATATGTTGCTCCAGGAATCAAATTCATAGAGAAATAAATATCTCTTTTTGGTGGAAACCCCGATATTGTTTTAAAGAAATATTCAAATTATTTTAGTATTTTGTTGTCTTCAACATTTGGCACTCTATCCTTAGGTTTCCCTTCCATGTGCACTACAAATACTTGGCATCCTTTCCTATACATTTTCTTCAATTGAAAGGTTGAAAATGCTTTGATAGTTACAGTTCTTGGAATGACTTGAATTGTTCTTAAATTTCCTTCCTCATCCATGCAAGTAAATGCCTTATTGTAAGAGTCTATAATGACATGATGTTGGTCTGACCAATCCATACCAATGAGGCAATCATAAGATTCCAAAGGTATGATATTCAAATAATATTTTGTCCTCAACCATTTCATATCCATTGGACATGATTTAACTATATCATTAATTTTCCTTTTTTCTCCTATAGATAACTGCACCAACAAAGGTTTTCCAATCTTGCTTCTTGGGAATTGGAATATTTCCACCATCTTAGGATCTAGATAACTATGACTAGATCCTGAATCAATTAAAGTAAAAATGGGTTGGTCATTAATATTACCTTCCACTTCAATCATATGCGACTAAAAATCAACTTTCTTTTCATCCAGGGCTTCGTATATCCTTGGTACATTTTTCCCCATGTCTTCAATTGTCGCAACTTATTGTACATTGTGAACAATCCTCAATTTTACACCTCTAAGAGGGAAATATTTGTACAAGTGGCCTCCCCCACAACCTCAACATTGAGTAGGTGGTTGACTCGGTCTTTTCCCCATTATCTCAGTCATTATGGATTCCTTGGAAGTTGGTTGTCCCTAAGAAGTATTTCTAAAAATTGGTGGCTTAGTCCCCCTTTTCCTCTATTCTATCTTGCTCTTCTTATTGTATTCCCAAACCTTTTGGAAGGCCAGTCTTCCCCTTAGCTGATCATAGAGACATTTATATTACCTTATGGTTTCCTCCAATGTATTTGGGTCATCATATTGTATCTTGTCACTCATAAATGATGGAATCCCACTTAGGTACCTGTGAATTTTAACTTTCTCATCCTTTATGAATGAAACATGTTTCAACAGTTCTAATAATCTTCTTTCATACTCATCTATTTTCATACTCCCAATCTTGAGTACAAAGAAACCCTTAATTTTCTTGTCATAGTATCACTTGGTTAAGTATTTCTTTTGAAAATTCCTTTTAAAATCCCTCCAAGTAACTTTATTCTCATCAATGTGTGGCACTTGCATGAACTGATCCCACCACATTGATTTGTTTCCCTTTAGTTGATAGATGATAATTCTCCCTTCTACCTGTGTAGTTTAATTATGCAGTTGGAAGTACTTCCTCATCGCCAACAACGAGGTGTCTGCATCTTTATCCTTCATGTGCTCACTTTCAAATGTAGGAGGATTGATATTATTCATTTATCCTTGTATCTCATCCACCCGAATCCTTCTCTTATGTTTTCTTATAGAAGATGGACTTGGGATACTTTGTGCTTTCTTAAATGAATGCTTTGGTGAGTGATGGTGATGCATGTCATCACTTCTTGGTTTTCTTCTCTCATCATGATACCTGCAACTTCTTGACATGATTGACTCTGTCTCATTATCCATTTTATTTTCTATTGTGTCCAATATTTTCATCAACTTGATATTGAATTCATATTGTTGCTCCTTGGCTTTCATAAGCCTCTTATTATCAACTTTACAAATTTTGACATATTTTTGTAGTCCCTTTATGGTTTCTTCCAAGTTTATGTGCTCCTCCTTGCCTTCTTTATGCTCACTGTATTTTGTACTATAATTACCCATAACCATATACAAGCCCCCAAATCCATCAATATGGTTGTAAGTTATCTGCACATATTCCATGGTTTTGACTATCTAGGTTGATTCTGTCCTGATATAATGGTTGTAAATTCTGTAAAAAGTGCATGCAATAAGATTTGTTAGATGAATTCATGCAACAAATTCATGATAAATATGCACCATTTTGTTAGAATCATTTATCCTGATTTATTGGATGATTTTAACATCTTAATTCAAATTTTATGGGTCAATAATTGGACTCCTCTATCCAAAAAAATTCTATCGACTTCTCCCTTGCACAATTATGAGTCTTGCATAGTAAATTATGCTCATTTGGAATTTTCTCAAATACCCTTTTACTCTATCCTTCTTCTTTATGAATCACGTGGGCACACTAGTATTCAACACATACCAATACGCGATGTCAATAATTAACATATACACTGTGTACCAATATAAGAAATGCACCACCAGTTTTTCTCTGCACAACCCCAAATTTTAGTGTGAACATGCATGCACCATTATTTTTTGCGCATTCCCAACACCACACCCCACAATGTTAAAATTTAGTGTTCACACTTTTGCATTATTATTTTATGCGCTCCATGGCCACATTGTAATTCCAAATTCAACCGCTTATCAATACGAATTTTTCCTTAAGTAGATACTTGGCCCATGCAGGCTTAGTGTTGAAAATGGAGCTTTGATACCAATATGTCATGTCTCCTGTTACCAACACTAACAAAATTCTCTAATACCAATTTGTAATGTACCCAACCTCCTAGCTAGGTACCACACTCTCATACCAAACTGTAATGTACCCATTCTAATACCATACTGTAACATACCCTCTCTGATACCAATCTATTACATACCCAACCACCTGTTGAGCAGTGACACTCAAAAAATCAAGTGCCCAGATTCTATATTATACGATAATCTACACAAAACCATAAGAGGTAATGCAGGTGATCCCAGGATGGATCATGCCACACAAAATTTCCTCTTCATACATTAGATATAACAAAGGAATTAGCATATAATATGACTATGCACAAAATTATTCAGTGTGCACAAGTATTATTGCACATGTAACCACTATGAACACATGATTACTACTACATGCACAACCACTCTAGTGTTGTACGCATATTTAGTTCTCTTTGTGCATGCAGATTTGCTTCCCCATGCACACAACGATTCCATCATCATGCATGCATGAATTGTTTCCCTATGCACACCACAAGTCTATCCTTACCTTGTAAACTCATGACTAGTATTACAAAGTTAACTAGCGGGAAACTCAATAACTATCATACCTTTCATACAAAAAAAAACATTGAATAACAACATCATGCTTTACATGTGTAGACAAAATTATATAGAATAAGGAAAATTTATCATATGCAACATCATACAGAAAATTAACACATATCAAGCATAGATAATTAAGCACTTAGTAAATTAGATAAGCACATAAGGACACTTATCTTTTATAAAGAGTCACCAACTAAGTGTAGAGCTTAGATATTCCTCTCAACCATAGACTTTGTTGCTCATAAAATTTCAGCAACATGTCACTCTTGAGCTGAGGCTTAAAATCCATAGGGGAAAAATGATTCCTAACGATAGGTTAAGGTTTGATAATCAATAGAATTGTTTAGTTCAAGGTGGCAACTATTGCAACTAGCATACGACCTTTCATTCCCCACATGTCTATCCCACCCTAGGAAGTATGCCCCTTCTCTTCTGAACAACCCCTTGACTATCCCACTTCCCTTCAAGGGCTTGAGTAATAAGTCACACAAGATGTCTCAAAACCTATAATTAATGCCCAACATACCAGGGAAAAATTCCTAGAAAATATCTCACTTAGAGAGAATGATCATGGGCTTGAAAACATTTCTCTTCAACACAAAATCTATCACATGGAGAGAATTATCATGATCCTGACAACCCACCTCTTCGACAATAATTATTGTATTTAAAAAATGGAAAAACCCTGTTACAATATTTTCTTTGCAGATAAGGTAAAGGTCATTCTTCCCATTCAGATGGTCATACCAATGATGAAAAATGAGTCCTTCCCTCATAATTATACTAAGTTTTGACCATATATTGGCATGGTCATAATTGGACACTTGTCACCTTTATACTTAGCTTTATCCACTTGGTGACTCATTGCTACACATGAAATTTGCACACCTAGGTACCTTTCCTTAAGTATTGTAAGTGTCATATAAGTGTCTCATACACCTTGACACCCTGGAATAACCTATGTCACAATCCCTAGCCAATGTAGAGGAGTGATATATTACATGAAGGCCAAAATACCAAGTGCACAAGAATTATTATTAATATTCATGAAAAATTAATTAATTAAGTGTGAGAATCCACCTCACATTTGGTATCCTATTTTTGAGGGAAGGTGGAGGATCTCATGGATGGTTGAAATATTTCCTCAAAATACTTGAGATATATTTCCTCCCCAAAATACTTAACAGATATTTTCTCCCTAAATATATTTCAGATCCCTTTTTAGTGGATCTGATGAGTGATCCTCTCCATGGTGGTTAAGCCTCAAAATACTATATAATGAGGGATTTCCATGGAGAAGGGAAAATGAAGGAGTTTAGAGATACCAAAGTTATGATACCATGAGAAGTGGAGACTTTAGGATATAAAACCTATGATTTCAGGAGCTTTGTGCAAGGGTTGGACGAGGAGGACTTGGGGAAGTTGTTGCAACTGCACCTACAGTTTGTAAGTATTTATTTAAGACTTCTCATTAATATATTGCTTGGCATATTTCCTTCTAACCTATGTCTCTTTACATATGTTTGTATTATAGATGGATTTGATTGTTATAATCGTATAGAGTAGAGTAGGAGTTCTTTGTCTCCCTGTCCATTGCATTGTAGATGCAAACAATGCTAAGGAGCTCACACATCAATCTCAAGTTGGAGAAGCAAGGAAAAAAATTAGAATAAGGTGGATCGCAATTTCTTCCTTCTCCTTCTCTTTCTTATTATTTAGTTAGATTCAAAGTAATGTTAGTGTCCAATGCTAGCATGTTTTCTATCTTGGTATAGGGGTCTACAATCCAAGAGGATATTCACCTGTCCGTAGGGGAATTTTCCTACAATAGAAATTGGTGATTCCACTGGGGATCGACACTGATTTGTATTTACTTGGATTGTCCTTTCCATTTTATCACCTTTTAGATAAGTTTTATAGTTTTTTCATGATCCATTACCTTTCTCCCATCTTCATTAGCAATTTCACTAATTTCTGTGAATTATGGGTGAGTTTTTTTGCATTTTTTGGCTTTGTTTTAAATTTCTAGGAAGGGTAGCACTCCCCTGGAGTGCATATCAGAGTGATGATCTCTAGTAATCACTCCCTTGAAGTGATTTACAGATCTTTTTAGTGCTCTGTGCCCTTGAGTTAGGGAGCGTTGATCTCCTTTTTTGAGGTTTTCTACTTTTTTCTGCTTAGAGTTTTGCAGCCTGTTTTGCAGAGGTCCTTTCCAGGGTTTGGAATTTGGTTTGTGAAGTTGTTTGGATTGATATTTTATACTTATCACTCCCTATTTTCTTGTTTGGAGCTTGAAATTTTTTCAGAAATGTTAAATTTCCCTTTCTAGCTGCTTGTTTTGTCAGGACAATTTGAGTATTTTCTCTTTCTCCCTGTCTTTTCTTGGATTCTTCTCTTCATTTTATTGTACTCCTTGAATGTTTGTCAGTTGTTGAATCCTTGATTGAGTTATTGTTAGAACAAGTTTCTACTAGTTTTGTTTCAGACCTCACCATTTTGAGTGCACTTTGTTTGATTGTTTTTTCTTTGTAGTTATTTGTATCCAACTTAGATCTCTTTCATCTGAAAGTACATAAGAAAAAAAGTTTGCATATCGCCTTGCATAGTTAATCAAACAAACAAAATTTACATTCATTAGGAAGTTTGCTTTGGTTTATGATTGGAAAAAGAGGTAGTTTTGCATAAACATTTTCAATTTTCGGAAACGTTTGCTTGATAGTTTGGCTTCACCTTGATCTCACAATTGAAAGTTGAATTGTTTTGAGTGTTTTCTTATGATTAAGAAGAATATAACTCTTCTCCTTATCATACATAGAATTCATTGAAAGAAATAACTACATATCATTCTTTTGCATTCTTTTTGAGTCGAGTATCTTACACATCATCAGTTTCATATCCATGAACCCTTTGAGTTAAAATCCATTAAAATCAACCACGTGCTAATAAAATCAATCTGAATATTTTTTTTAGCACACCAACAATAGCTTAGGATTAGAGTCTTTGGACTAGGTGAAGTGAGTAAATTATCCAAGACTACTAAAGAGATTGTAGAACATTAAAGAGCATTTAAATCCAACTTTCGTATAAGCATAGCCGTGAACCCCCTCTCACACATGGGCTAAACATGAAGTCACGTGCGGAAGAGCAACAAATATTACCCCTCCAAAGATTAACCAATCATAGCAGAAAGATCATATATTGGGGGCTATTCTTGAGAAACCAATGGTTTCATTTGGTCTCAGTGTGTCGTTAACTTCAAATCCGTTTGGGGTCCTATGGAGTCCTACCGGTCCACTTGTCTTCAATTCTCTTGAAGCGCTTCAAACTTTGATATCCTTACCATACATTTGGTCTTGACTGTTGACTGTACCCCCCCAAAGGCTGACTGCAAGTTGGTAACATTAGTGGCCTTTCCTAGGTATCATAGGCATCTATAAAGGTGACTATGGGGGGATTCCCATGGTACCTGGGGTAGGCATCGTATCACATTCTCAGTACCCTTGGAGGGTGATACCGCGAAAGTGAAGTTTGATTGCACCAAGAAGGGATGTTACGTGGAGTTCATGGTAACTTCTTCTCACTTCTTCACTTGCAGCTTGATATCCCATCTTCAGAAGATCCTTAAAATCTGTTCTTTCTTGGTTGATTGCTTTTAGTTTTCATAGGAGTTTGTTTCTTTGTTTTTCATATTCGGCCTTAGGATCATAATTTTCATAGTATACAAGGTATGAAAGTTGACACTCAGGAACCACAACATAATATTTCTTACGAAGCAATGATCATAGATCACACTTCTGAAACTAGGAGCATCGCTCCTGGAAGTGGTTGTCACATTGAAGAACTGGTCCCAACCTTTGTAGAAAGCTTGGCATATCTTTTGAATCCTCCATTTATTGATCCACTTGTCCAACCACTCTCTGATCCACCATCCACGAGATACGTTAATTCTTATTTTTCTTATCGCTTACCACCCGGTTCAACCATTACATCATCCTTTGGCATGAGCCCACCAATTTTTGGTTTTCTTGAAGGACTTGGGAATTTATCTTTTTCCAAAACTCTCGTCATTGATGCCGCTAGTGCTTATTATTTACCAGAAACATCGGTGACCCAGGTGACCCTGAATCAATGACTTGCGCATTCATCTCCTCTTGCACTCGAGTCAGGCACTATTCCTTCTTCATTTTTTCCACACATGCACATGCCAAGTGCTTTCCTTGGTCATCCCACAGGTCAAATGGACAGCAGTCAAGTCATTCACACAACCACGATTACACAAGATACTCAACCTCCATCTCACACATCAAAAATTAGTACTCCCTACATTGGAGGTCAATCTTCAATAGGAGGCCAACCTTCAAGTGGGGGGAAACCTTCTGCTGCAGGGAATTTTTTTATTGGGGGGAAACCTACATTGTTTCAACATCAAATGACATGGGGGAAAACCACTCTTGCAAGTCCTTCTATCCCTACTACCATTTTTCTGTATCGTAGGAATCCATATTCATGATCTGCAAATCCTTTGTGGACTCAACCCAATCTAGCAAGCATTCCTCCATAAGGAACTATGATCTATCAATCCATAAAATCCATGATTCAAATGAAACAGTCCCTTCCACCACCATACATAGGGGGACCAATAGGTAAACTGTAGTATGTAGGAGGTCCACCTGTTCAATCACAGTACATGGGGGGAAAAATAGGACAACTACCTTACATAGGTGGACAACCCAAACAACCACCTTTTATGGGAGGACAATCTAGTTTTGTCACCTCGCCATAACCCGTATATGGTCCTACTGGTGTTTCTATGCAATATATTTATCACCAGTATCAACATCCTAACCGATAACTACCATTCTTGGCTACATTAGATCTGTTAGATATGTCATGTTTAACAAACTATCCCATCCATCATGCCCTGTTTTGGCCCACCATCCCTGCCAAATTACCATCTGACATTCTGAAATTTGATGGAAAACCTGGGGAAGACCCTAAAAATCATGTTATGACATTCCATTTATGGCATTCTTCCAACTCTTTGATGGACGATTCCATTCATCTTAGACTTTTTCAAAGAACACTTACATGTGTGACAAAAAAATGGTACATTGAACTACCACGTAACTCTTTTTTTGACTTTAACTCTCTTGCCATGGATTTCCTAACACATTTTCAGTTGCCTATATGGTACGATATTGGTACAAAAGTTTTGATCTCTCTCCAAAAATCCTCTTCCACCCACATCTCTGATCATATTCACGAGTGGAGATGACAAAGCTGTTTGATTAAAGCTCCAATTCTGGACCAACTCCTCGTGAATTTGTTTACAAAGTTGCTCTTGCCTCCCATAGACCATGATGTTTCTATGGGAAATGTAGTTATTGAGGGGCGTGATATTAGCCGTGCATATTATTTGGATTTGGTTTACTCCCAGTCCAACACACTTTATGATATGATCCCTAATGCTCCTCGACTGTCAAATGATCCATCAAGACGTGCTTTTGAATCTAACTCCATTCCAAACACCACAACTACTTTTTCTCCTACTCAAACCTCTGAGGTGAATATGGTCCAATCATCTTCATCTCAACAACTAGGAGGTAAGAAGAAAAAGGGAGAATCCAAGAAATATTTTAATGAGCAGGATAATCCTAAGTCTGCTGATACTCAACCAACAAGGAAACCTAAATCTCCTTGTATGATTTGTGAGGAAGACCACTACACGAAAGACTGTCCTCATCCTAAGGATGTCGCTAAATATTTGAAGGGTACCTCCCAACCGGTTCAACAACAAAACTTGATTGCACAAAACCCTATCCCTCCACAAGGAGGCGATCCAGGTCATTCCCACCATGGGGATGCTTCCACAAGCACCTCTGAGGTTCACATGTTTAATACGGTTAATGTTACAACTTGTACGAATACCTATGAAACTCCTGTAGGTGATAATACTAATGGGAAGGATGTCGACTAGCCTTCTAACTCTACTCCACCTCCATCTTCCAATCCTCTTCAGATTGAGAAGCCAATTTCTGACATAGTCTTGTGCCTACCCAAGAGCGTATTTCAAAAAGCATTATTTAATCCAAATGCCCACACTGCCCAAAAATACAACATCGTTGAATATTTGGCGCAATCACCTTGTGCTATGTCAACCCTAGAAGTTATACAACATTATCCAAATCAACGTAGAACCCTGTTGTGAACCATTGGAGCCATGGATCCTGAGGAGTTGAACTTGATCATGTTTAATCTGGATTATTTTAAGGAGAGTCTCTCCCATCACTTAACATTCCAAATTCAAGTTTTTATTAGTGAACACACCATCCATCGTATTGTTTTGTATTAGGTAGCCTCCACTTTTTTCATGTCTTTTCCTTCTTGGAGAGCTCTTGGTTCTCCTTCCCTTATTCCATCCCCAACCACCCTAAAAGCATTCGATGGACATGGTTTCCAACCTCAAGAACTCTTGAAATATTTCATTGTAACTTTGAAGGGTAAGAATGTTCCAGCTGATATCGAAGTAGTGGATGCACCCCTAGATTATAATTTGTTATTTGGTCATAGTTGGTTCTATGCAATGACTTTCGTCACATATTCGGTGTTTCGTATCTTACTATTTACCCATCAAGGAAAGATTATCATTGTTGACCAACTTGAGTATACAAATCCAGATCTCAACAATGTCGCAACAAACAATGTCCCTTTTCTAGGACAAAATAATTTTGACAGTGTAGGTGTAGGTCTTCTCAAGGATTCCTCGCTCATGAGGGTTTTTCCTTTTCCTTCTCCTCCCACCGTGTAGGTTTCCA
The DNA here is from genome assembly GCA_900067695.1 of Picea abies. Lineage (NCBI taxonomy): Eukaryota > Viridiplantae > Streptophyta > Pinopsida > Pinales > Pinaceae > Picea > Picea abies. The sequence goes on from CBVK0100681450.1 coordinate 14,999, forward strand.
CCTTAAACATGATTTCGACTCAGGAACAATAACCCTTCAATTCCTCTCTTCCGTTGGTAGTACCTGGTCTTGATGAGCATAGTTCTTTATCTCTATCAAGCTCATTAAAAAATGAAACAGACCCCCCTCCGTTACAATTGATTCTCACTCTGCATCAATTACTTGAACCTTCTTTTCCTTCGCCTAGTGAAAATGTTTCCATTAGTAACTAGAAACCTAAATGATGAAAGAAGAAGATTTGTCGAAGGAAATGACGCTTGGGGAGAAGATGTCCAGCCTTTGGACATCATGCTGAAGAAAAACCACCCACTTTTGCCAAATAAGTTGGGGGAAAACTACCTCCAGAGAGACACGTTGCTAGGAGTGATGTTCGTTTGAAGGTCATCCCCATCGTAACATAGTATTATTTTTCTGGAATGATCTTAGTCTTTGTTCTTTCTTGAGCTCGTAAATACATGAGAATAAGTTACCAAGATTAGTCTTTTTTCTTTATCATTCTTGTAAATACTGTAACCGAGTATACATTTATCACTTTTTTGGACTCGTAAAGGTTATATGAAAAAGGAATCCCCTGGAGTCTCCTTTAAGATCTTTTCAGACTCTCTAAACATGAAAAGTTTGTTGAGTGATCTTGCTTCCTTTCACACTCATTAAAAGGTTTTAAAGGGCGTCTTTCGAGTGGTAGTTATCACATTTTTGGCCTCGTGAGACTAAAATTACGAAAAAGGACAACCTTGGAGTCGCCTTTAAACTCTTTTCAGACTCTATAACATGAAAATCCATCGAGTTTTCCTTCTTTGGACTCGTTAAAATCACACATTGAAGGGCCCATATGGGAACAAACCCTTACTTCTTCTAGTTCATTAAAAAAGGAAGAGGGACTTACCGAAGGTGAGTTATGTTGAGCATGTGTTACCCTCCTCTAGCTCGTTAAAATAAAAATAGGTACTCATCTATCTGGGTGCGAGAAAAATTGAAGGAAGTAGGCAAGTTTTTGAGAATCCTTTATGGAAGCCTTTGTCGCCCTTGAACATGGAACCTATTTGCATCTCGTCTTATATTTGGGTAATCCACTTGTCTCTGAGTCATACCAATTCCATGTGTCTCCATACTTTTCGTCCAGTCTAAGATTTCTCTTATTGTCATCCAATTAAATTTTGGTACTCATTTAGTCAATGCTACCAAGTCAGTTGTTGTGCCTCATCATGTTCAAGGGAAGTTTCACTTCAAACCATCCATCTGCAGTATTGATAGTTTTTGTTTCCTTTGTCAGTGCATACTCATTCAATTCACCATCTTACATCACTTTCCTATTTTAGTTTTGTGTCGTTTATGGGGGATACATCAAGGCCCTCCTTTGACGAGTCTTTTCATGTCGACTTCAACACATGATCCGAGAGTTAGACTTAGAAACTAGTTAGTACCTTGGGACCTTCATGCCTCAATGGTAGGCCTCCTTGCTTCCAACAATAGGTTTACATCATCAACCTCTGATCGGATTATTCCACGAATGTTTGACTTTAGCTCATTTATTGACATTCGTTGGATTGTACTAGGGTACCTTAGGAGTCATTAACATCAATGGTGATTTCCCTCATAATTGTTAGTGGTTTACCTGAATGATCAGTAATCAAGTGCTTTCTACCATGTTTGACATCAAAACATCTATTCACATGGCTAGATTCGTACCACATTGGTATTGGGACGGAGACCCTAGGTTGAGTGTTCACTTTACTATCTTCTTTTCCCAGGATGCGAAAGGAGATCATTTGAGCATGTTGATATATATATTATCACATAGATCCACATTGTATTGGTCCATGGCTATGTTTTATCATCTCGTATCTCCACTGTGTATTTTTCATGGCTACGATTAGTTCATGTCATGAAGGTATGGATCCACATTGTATTGGTCGACAACCATGCTTTGAGTCATATCCTCTTCTGAGCATAGGTATGCATGCCTCAGAAATGGAACATGTATTAATATTTTTTTATTGTCGTTTGCATCTTCTTCTAGGCTCTCCAACTCCACACCCTTGCATTGAAGATTTGTAAAGTGTTTCAACTATCATTCTCTCTTCTGACCTCACACTTTAGGGGGCATTCTATTACACATGAAATTTGCACACCTAGGTACCTCGTCCTAAGTATTGTAAGTGACATATAAGTGTCTCATACACATTGACACCATGGAATAACCTATGTCACAATCCCTAGTCAATGTGGAGGAGGGATATATTACATGAAGGCCAAAATACCAATTGCACATGAATTATTATTAATATTCATGAAAAATAAATTAATTGAGTGTGAGAATCCAACTCACATTTGGTTTCCTATTTTTTAGGGGAGGTGGAGGATCTCATGGATGGTTGAAATATTTCCTCCTTAAAATCCTTGATGAGTGATCCTCTCCATGGTGGTTAAGCCTCCAAATCCTATATAATGAGGTATTTCCATGGAGAAGAGGGAATGGAGGAGTTTATAGATACCAAACTTATGATCTCATGAGAAGTGGAGACTTTAGGATATCAAACCTACTATTTCGGGAGTTTTGTGCAAGGGATGGACGAGGAGGACTTGGGAAAGCTGTTGCAACTACATATATAGTTTGTAAGTATTTATTTAAGAGTTCTCATTCATATATTGTTTAGCCTATTTCCTTCTAACCTATGTCTCTTTACATATGTTTGTCTTATAGATGGATTTGATTGTACTAATCTTATGGAGTAGAGTAGGAGTTCTTTGTCTCGCTTTCCATTACATTGCAGGTGTGAAACAATGCTAAGGTCCGCGGAGATCAAGCTCAAGTTGGAGCATAGAGGACAAACATCGGAATAAGGTGCATCACACTTTCTTCCTTCTCCTTCTCTTTCTGATTAGTTATTTATATTCAAAGGAATGCTAGTGTCCAATGTTAGCATGTTTTCTGTCTTGGTATAGGGGTTTAGAATCCAAGAGGATATTCACCTGTCCTTAGGGGAGTTTTCTTACAACACTCATTCCCATCCCTCGGGAACTTATGATATATAAATATCCATAAATTATACTTTTTGGAAATATTAATAAAATATTCCTTTGGATTTAGGCCCCCCCCCTTTTACCTTTTTGATTTTGTTTAGCCCCCAATATATTTTGATCTAAGAGGTCTACATGCAACAATGTGATATTATTATTAATTTAAGTGTAATTACATTTTACATAGAGAAACACACTGGCCTTTTTGCATTCCAAATCACTTTCCCAATAACCATTCAACCTCTCCGGTCTCAAATACACACACACACACACACAAAACTCAATCTGATGCACACTTTAACATAATCCTTGTGCATTTACGCAGGTGTACACAAGACTATGGAATGTTTTTACCCTACCCTTTATTCGTAATCCATGCACACTTACTTAGGTATGTGCAACCCTATGCATTGTGCACTCTCTTTCTTTGGAAAACAGTCCTCGTGCACTACTCAAGTGTGCGCAAAACTAAACCAAAACATGGTACCAATGACTCACTAGTCTAAATGTACATTAGTAATTTTAGGTGCATGCAAAACTTAACCAACACTTGGTTCTAATGGCTCACCAACCTAAATGTACATTTACAATTTCATTTACAATTTCATTTACAATTAGGGTTCAGATTAGGAACATTACAGTTACAATTCCTGTAGAAACTTCCTATTGGACAATTTTAGCTAAAGTTTCTTGAATTTATTACACATATTTTCATGAATTTAGCATTAATTATATGATAACACATGGCTTGATGTTAGCTCAAGGTTTAGGTATAATTAGTTTCATTTGATCCATGCAATATTTCATCTTTTTCCCATGCAATTTCCTTTCATGCAACATAATTGGGATCCTTTCTTTGCAATTGGTTTGGTTCTTGTTTATAGCTTTGTGTGTTTCCTTTCATGCCATTATACTAAATATCCTTACTAAATATCGATCGGTTACTCTTTCATTTGGTGTTCTTTTACTCATAGAAATAAATTAAGGTATTTGATGCACTTTGGGTTCCCTACATAAGTTACACTCAAATTTCATGCATTTAGGCCCTTGATCAATTTCAAACCTAAATTGTTATTAATGCACTCCACATATATTTTTCATAGAACCTCTCAAGTTTGTATGACACCTGGGTTGACAAGTAAAGTAATAAGACAATGAGGTCATGGCATTATTATTGGTATTCCAAGCCCCATCAACATGAGGTCTACATCACCAACAAGATGGATAGTAGATTGATGGCAAGGGAAACCACACTCAATGGTTTTTTTCAATATTGTATTAGAATAATATGTTGTTTAATATGTGCCATATATTGGTGCACAAAGGTTATTTACCTTTGGAGGAGCTCTTTAGAAATCCATGATGTGATTTCAAGAATGTGTAAACACTAGAGGGTTGTTTTCGTGCTAGGAAGAATTTGATGCTAGCAATGAAATGCAGCCATGATTCCCTTGTGGAATTGTTATGTGATGGAAAAGTACTAGGGTCAAATTTAACATGAATACTAGCATTTGACTTGGCTTCATGACTTCCAATATGGAATATCTCCAATATTGAGATAGGGATATGGGAGTGTTGAGTCTAGGGTTTGGATTTGGAGACTCCAAAGATAAGAGTTAGTGAGAAGATTTTTTTGTAGAAAACAAAAATACGGAATTAGAGATAGAGCCATAGCCATGGACTAGAGTCGGTAGCTAGAAGTCATGATATAGAGATAGAGCCAGAGTCATAGTGGTTTCTAGGAGCCATTGTCAAAGCCGTGTTCCAAAGAAGAAGACAAAAGGAAATTAATCCATATCATTTTCCTTGAGATTTTGGATACCAAAATTCTTCTCAATGAGGAGGTGTGATAAAAAATGGATCCAAACCAAATGCATGGGTAAGACTCAATACCTGCAAGAAAAACCATAAATTTGTGAAGGTTATGTAAACTATGTACAAAATATAAGAAAATGTAAATTCAAATAAGACAAAAAAATAAAAATGTGAAGATTTTTTTTTTTTTGAGAATTTAATGAAATGAGAAAAAAACAATTGAGTAGAAGGCTAAGGAATGGGAATGAAGATCCATGGATGTTGGATTTCCCTTACACCCCCCCTATTTATTCACTTTATTTCACTCCCAATGGGTCTTTGGAACAAGGAAAGAACGATGAACAAAATTGCATCCAGAGATATCCAAATGAAATATTGATCCCATTCAAAGGAGGTTTTCCCATTTGGGTTCCAAAGATTCAAATGAGAATACCAATGAATATAAGGTGTTGACTATTCATTGTTTTGTCCACAATATAAATGGATCTGATATTTTGATTGTTATAAGGGTTTAAATAACTTATAATTTGGTTCCCCATTACCAGCTACAGACTATTAAATATGTTGGGAAAATTATCTCACTACTCTGAATCGTAATTTCCTTCCCTCAACTAAATTTATTTTTCCAATTCAATTTAGCTATTTCTAGATCAAGTTAACACTACATGGTCAATTTTGTTAATCGTTAGGTGAGTTTCTCCCACACCTGAAATGCCATCCTATTTCCGTGGGTGATTTGAACCTTTGAGGGTTGTTTTTTCTCACCCATGTGGCCATACGGGCAATACATGATTGGAAGGAGCTACTCTTTGTTACTTGGGTCGAATTCATCTAACTTCTGGTCGATTTCTTCTTTTACATGGGAAACTCACCACTAGGACGATGTCCCCTTTTCTGCTGGCCATTGATTTCATTTAGCCTATATGATTGAATATATTATTGGGTGGATTAATTACATACCATGGATTTGGTCTCTCTCCTACAGGTCATGTACACATTGATTGAACTACCTAAGTCAATTTCTCCATGCACACTCAATTTTATTATTATATAGTCAATTGGATTTCTCCTTGGATTGATTGGGTTTCTTTGTTAGTCAATTTCTTTTGTAATTTATTATTCTTAATAAATGTTTGATTGGGTTTTTTTTTTATCGATTCTACTTAATTGTTTCTTGGTTGGAGCCCTAATATTTCTAAGAATATGAAACTGTAAAAGATATGAATGAATATATGACTAATCATTGTATTTAATAATGGAAAATAATAATGCTAACTGAAGAATATCCCTGGTGATGATCATGAATACAAATAGATCCATAGCTATTTTATCATGTTATTCTTGTAAAAAACTTGAATATCCAAAGCCAATTATTGTGGAATATGATTCTCTTGTCCATCATGAGTGGAAGCCAACATCTTTGATATCTTTTTATGGGAAAGTAGACACCATGGTGCTAGATAAAAATGACAAGACATGTATATCTATGGTTTTGAAACCATGAAGATATATTTCTTGAATAGTTGAGAGAATTGGCAACACCATAGGAAAGAAATAGGGATGATTTAATTTTGAGAAGAGGGAAACAAGTCACCATGGCATGGTCAAATATACTACTTGGTTTTCACATTAAAATTAGACATGGTATCATATTAATTTTGCACACATTGAATTACATGCACACAAATGATGAGTGGCATTAAGACCATTCATTATTGATAATAGATAACTTATGTTTGGGTTATTTTATGACAAGAGTGAGAAAAACAGAGTCCCTTAAATACCTTGGTAAGCTAACAAGGTAGAACAAAAAGATGGTTAGCAAGTTAGTGGGCCTGCAAGTTAGAAAATAAAACACAAAGCAAGATAATAACAACTAAGAATAAGAAACAAACTAAACTAACATAAAAAAGTGATGCATGAAATTGAACATATGGAATGGTTACCCAATAGATCTAAATCTTCAAATTGAGTACACCAATAGGATAAATATGGGAAAATGAATCCCCTATTCCTCTTAAGGGAGGGTCCTTTGATCCGTCAAAATATAGAGCTATCACTCTCCAATAATGATTCTACAATGGTGAAAAATACCCAAGGATTAGCTTCACAATAGGTGTAAATCTTGTTCAATTCTAAACTTGCTCAAAATTATGGCTCAAGGGAAAGATGGCCTTCTCCAAGAGAATTTGAACAACATAACAATGTAATGGATCTTTATTGTTTTTTTCATATAATGATGATCTGTTTATAGGAGGATGGAAAGATATTTCTCAACTAGTTACAAGTGTGAATGGGAGGTCTTTGAAGGTACCTCCCATCCCCTTCAGTGATCCCAAGATGAAATTTGGGGGTGATTTTGGGTATGGGGGAGATCCACTCTGTAACACCCTGTTTCCCCCAGTTTGTAAAAATAACTATACTAGCCAAGAACTGTGGAAAACTCAAAAATGTGAATGTGTGATGTAAATGGACCTTGTGAAAAAAGGTCGATGAATGTGAATAATATATATATATATATATATATATATATATTGCAGGATTTCTCAGAGGGGATATGCTGAAAAAAAGGAGACCACGATGGCTAAAGGAAGGTGGTGGAAGGCACCTGGAAAGGTGGCGTTAACTTCCATTGAAAACCAATACCATATTTGGTCTTCACTGGCTCGAAGAACCAAGAGCGGCTCGCTGGCCCGAAATAATTTACTCACAGGCTGGTAGGTAGATGGTTCCTCAGGAATTAATGAGGGATGGGGGAAGTGAACTGCCCATCCATAGGAGCCTCGGGTCTGGCCACCGTGAGAGAAATTTTTCCACACACAACCTCGCAAGAGGAAAATGCATGAGGAAGGAGCGAGAATGGGGCAGACGTGAGGGAAGGAGGAGGAACTCTGGAGATATGTAGAATGAGTGATAGTGGAGAAGGGGGAGAGTAAGCCTCGTTCTCAGTCACTGGAAAAACGAGACACAGTCTCACAGCATCGTGGTCTCAGCTCATGGGTGGCTAGTGGTAAATCCATTGGGATTCGATGAGCCTACAGTTGGGTGGAAATGAGCACCCCTCTTAGTAGTTGCACTCATTTCTGGTGTTATTTCTGATAAGTGTTTTACATATTGCACCTTCAAATTCATATGCTGACATATATGCTCATAGTTTGTGCAGTTTTATAAATGGTCTGAGCCTGTGTAGTGTTTTGATTCTGAAATGGTGGTTGCATGCTTATAATGGAAGGGCCACGTATGGCTTATGTCTATAAATATATTTATATGCATATACACACATTGAATCAATTCAGAATTCAAGCCGTTTCTCGGGAAACCTATACCCTTATCCATCTCAGGTGATACCCTAGATAAATCTCCCCATAGAGACACCCTTTTTGAGATGCTGAGAAGAGGTATCACTTTGTGTGCAAAGACTCTGCAGAGATGCAGAAGTTGCAGAATCCCTTGAGGATTCAAAGAATAAGTATTGATCAATGGATGAGATCCTGTCGAGAGATTTGTGGTCATTCACGACCGTTAGATCAAAGGAATAAACGAGGGCATTAAATGCCTTAACCCCTTTTTCCTTTATCTTCGAGAGTAGTGAAGAAATCGGGATCATAGATCCCCAAGGTCCGTGAAAGAATCTAGACCGTGGATTCGTGTCCAGGCATCTTAGGAACGATGTAATAAAGAGACAGGTCTAAGCCGTTAGATCTTGGTTTAAACAACCGACAACCATTGGATCAATTGACAATTACACGAGGCTTAAACCTCACGTGAAGAGTAGCAGAGTGAGAGCTCTGAGAAGGAGATTGTATCGGCATATCGACATTCAGGAGATAGGGGATCCGGAGGACGAGAGTCTGAGTACTCAACCTCAGAAATCGCGACAAGGTGAAATATATCTGAGCCGCCCGTCTGCAGGAGGACACGTGTTGCGAGATCCTCCCTATCAGGGATTTAGACATTAGGAGTCAGAAGAGGAAATCTCTTGACCTTGCAAATGGCAAAGTCGTGAGAGGATTCTGGACCGTAGATCCCAGGGACCCATCGGAGCCCTATAAGCCATCACTCTAATCCTTTACTTAGGCAGAAGAGTGAACTCGAATACATCCCAAAAGTCCCAAAGACATCCAGACCATCCATGTTGGAGGATAGGTGGCAGAGATCCATCCATTTAGCGTATTGGGGATTCGTAAGTTTGAAGGTAGAAGACCCGACTCTTGGAGTCACGAAGTCACGAGCCGTGAGATCGCAATATGATTTGGGCCATCGATCCAAGAGGAAGGACAGCCATGGGATATAGCATCTCAATACCTCGCATGTCGGGGGTTCATGACTTCGGAGGTTGAAAGGAGTCATTTACGACTTCTCGAGTAGCAAAGTGCCGAGAACCGAGCACGATAGAACACATGGAAAAATTTCTTGGTGGGGCCACATGATTGATGGGTGGACACGAGTCGCCTGGAGAAGGGAGTCAACTTTCCATTTACTTCTCGCGTCTCGGGGATTTGCAAGATAAGAGCCTAAGAGGTCAACCCTTGGACTTGCGAAGTCCCGAGTAGCGAGAACGCGAGAAGGATAATAAATATCACTTCTCGGGTGTTCATGAAGGAGAGGTGCCAAGATTTGATGCTACAACTCTCGAAGTGGCAAGTTGCGAGAAGTGCAAAGAGGAAGTCAACTATTGTTGACTTTCGCGTCTCAGGATTTCAGAGAAGAAGAGCACGAGAATTCAACACTTCAACCTGCCAGGTTGCGAGTAGAGAAAAGTGTCAATGAGAAGCCCCAAAGGAATCTGGACAATCCATCAAGGGAGATGCTTGGTGAGCGGTCAGAGCTCAGGGAAAGTTCTAAAATCCTATGGACTGTTGTATCCACACTATCAGGGACTGTTGATCTCCTACACGGATACCCATGCCAAATTTCAGAGATTTGCATGACATGAGTTTTTGGGATCATTTCATCTCGAACCCCTGGGCATTTAAATCCTGAAAGGATCCAAACCATCGAATCAGGGGAGGCATATAGCCGTTGATCTCCTTTGGAGGGAAACTTGGGAGACTTCATGAATTTTGGGGATTTGAATGGGAAAGGAAGAAGTCATGCATCATGATTTCCTGAATAGTGAAGGTCTGGTAAGGTCTTTTCCGATTTAAGCACGGGGTCATAGAATGTGGACATGAGGAAAAGACCGAAATAGGGATATTGTACTCGCTAGCCCTATTGGGGTTCATCGTTTCACTGTGTTGGGGTTTGCAGATTCGAAAGACTCGACACTCTGGTAGTGTTGACCCACGAAGAGAGAAAGGAATCCATACTTGTTTGATCTATGGTCATGACCCATGATCGTAGGGAGGTGAATAGGGAAGAACTAGCCTGCGCTAGGCCCCCGTAGGACTTCGGGGATTATGTCCCTTGAGGAAAAGAAAAACTTTTATTATGTCATAGTGGGTATGTGACAAACTTCCTTTGTTTTCTAGCTGCAACTGGAAGGAGGCTCCAACCCTCTAGTTTCTCAGGCTATAATCTGAGGGAATATCCAACTCCCCAATTCTCTGGCTACAACCACAAGGAGGCTACAACCCCCTATGTTCTCTGGCTACAACCAGAAGGTGTCTACAACCACCTGTCATTTCCCCATCCTACGACCCTGAAGTAGAAGTAGAATGATGGAACCACTGTCAACCTATCACTATGAGATATACTGTTGTAAACCTGTACCAATAAATCTGAACCATGCATTAACCTGTACCTCAACCTGTAATTAACCTATACCATAAACAAGTGCATCAACCATGCACCAACTTGTACCTCAACCTGTAATCA
>CBVK0100681460.1:0-14622 GCA_900067695.1 Picea abies
GTTTCTCCAACACGTTTTTTTTTTTTTTTTTTGGTCACATTCTTTGGAGATTTGTTGAAAATATAGTGTTCCATTGTTTTGTGTTTCATTGCAACAACCTTCTATCAACATATTACATTTATTATACATTGAAAATATTAAGTTATGGTTAATTCAAAGATAGATGAAGTTGTGTTAATTATAGCTTTCAATCCACACAAGAACCAAGTGACTTGAAATATTGAAAATAAAATAGGGGAAATAAATATAACTACTGTAGAATATCATGACTCATATCAAATAGATTGTAAGTTTTTCTCTTTATCAAGTTTATGTTCTTGGGAAGAACACCACTTTTGTCACTAATACGTGTATACTGACAACTGATGTGGTAGAGACAAAAGAAAAATCTATCACATTCTGGGCGAGATTTATTTATTTTCCCCAAAAACATATCTTGAGGTGATATGATGGATCTATCGGTATCATGTTGATTTAATTAATTCTTGTTGAGTAATGGAATATATGAAAATATAATGTGTAATATTGATGTATTTTATTGTCACATATTGATTGTTATAAATATTGTAAGAAAATATAAAAATCCATTTTTGTACTCACTTACTTGATTTCATAATGGAGGGGTTGTTACATATGGTATTAGAGCAGGTTCAGCCTGCAACATTGGAGAGTTACACCTTCCACTGTGTTAAATTGAAATAATTAAAGATACATCCCTAATTCAATTTTATTTTTTCCATATAAGTAATCATGGTAAGAGGACGTAGGGGAAGTAGATGATGTGGTGTTGGAGGAAGAAGTGTGACACCTCCGATAGTATCCAAACCAGAGGGATCTAACCCTTATGGATATGAGGAAACTATTGATGAGGAGAAGTTTGTCGTGGGAGATGTGGTAGGTATGATGAGATCATTCCAAAGGATTTCAAAGGGGTTGATCGACTACCTAGACCAAGTAGAGGCAAGAGCGTTTGTTCCCAATGAGGGTTCAGAACATGCTTCAACTGGTAGTAGCAATCTACATAGAGAACTCAATAAAGTGAATTTTCTTGAGTACTAGGGTTCCAAAAATGGATTAGTAGTCTATGCATGGTTGGAGTACATGGCGATGTGCTTTGCACTTCGTTATTATACCTCCAATAGAAAGGTATGTATAGCGGTATTCCAACTAAAAGGGAGTTCTCTACTTTGGTTGAAGAAACTCTTACTTCAACTAAACATGGTTGTTGAATACATGTCATGGGAATATTTTGAAGAATATTCGGGGAGAGGTATTTTTCAGATGAATTCATTGAGAAAAAAATTAATGAGTTCAACTTCTTATGAAAGGGTAGTCATACAGTGTTGGAGTATGAGGTGAAGTTCATGGAGATACTAAGGTATGATTCACATCTGAACACAAAGAAGTTGAACGTCAAGAAGTTTGTGTTTGGGATTAACTTCAACATTCGTGAGAAAGTGAGGATCCTAATGCCTCAAATGCTACACAATACAATTCATACGTGAGGAAGAGCTGAACTGTAACATAGCCAGCCTCCCACAGGTTGGGAAATTCCATTTAAATAGGTTGTAACCCACCCAACCACCCATAGGAAGGGCACGTGGGAGTCACAAGACTTATTTCATTGAACGTATCTCGAATTCTAACAACATTTAATCTGAAAAAAAGAATGAAAGAACAACATTCATAAATCAAGATCCACATGACAACATAAAATAAATAAACAATGTGTCATGAATAGAAAATAACCAACAAAAAAAAACATTATAAATACATATATCACATATAATTAAATACAAAACGAAATAAACATTACAGAGAAAACACATAGATCACTTATCTTTTCAAGTAAACGTTCACCAAGTGGCTGCAGACCAAGGATGTTCCTCCCAACCATAGACATTGTTGTTATTTTAGTTTCAACAGAAGGTCACCCCTAATATAGGGCTATGAATTGACAAGTACGGGTCCTAGGCAAAGTATAAACACACAACAATTGGCTAACTAGCTGTCATGTTTCCCAAACTCACAACACGTCCAAAATTCCAACACTCTTTCCCCATTATCCTACACAACCCAAATAAATGAACACATTTTTCTGCTATGTAGTCCATGAGGTTGTTCCATTTCTCTCTAGGTCTCCAGTGCTATAGGCCAGGAAATGTCCCTATTGGAAACTCTAAGGATTCTGAGTTGTGCACAGTTCTATCTGAATTGCCATCAATCTCATAACTAATATGCCTCTCAACACTCAAGCTATCACAGAGATTTCAACACTCACAACAATTCAAAGTACACCAACTCTCTTCTACCTAGCCTGTGAAATCCCAAGAGAATGATCCTCCTTCTCTGCCACGCAGTCCCTAAGGTTTTCCATCTCTTTCCAAGGATATGATGCTTCTCGTTAAGAATCTCTCTGCTGGGACTCTCATGACTTGCAGTTGTGGACAATTCTATCTAAACTTCCATCAAGCTCATGCATGCATGCATCCATTCACTTTTGGAATGATCAATAATTATTATAGTCATTCATCAATGGCTCTCCTCTTCTTTCCATTCATTTCTAGGCTCATCCCAATAGCATATGAACTAGCAATAGTGAGTGAAGAGGAAATAAAAAAAAGGGAACAAAAAAGTTACCAAAACATGCCCCAAGGGATGTTTATATAATCAAAAGAACCAAGAACTGCATGGCCTTCCCAAGGAATCCCATGTAATCACTTTTCTCCATATAATAAATTATGGTAAAATAATAATAATAATAATAAGACTTATCCCCTCAAGCCCCCTCTCTCATGAAATCGCATCCCCCTCTATTTTTTTTCCTTATCCGTATTGCAATAAATGGTCTATTTTATTAATGCATATGAAGTATTATATTTCCTAGGCACTCTGGCCCCTTTTCAACTTTACCAGATCACCATCCTAAGTCAAATTTACATAATACATTATAGTTCATATGTGTTAAAATTGGGATTTTACATCCCCCTCCCCTTATTTTTTCATTGTCCTCGGTGAAAAATTCCATTTCAATGTTATTAACATTACAAGTCTAGGCTCTTTGTCCTTAATACACATAGATATTCCAACAAAGTCTTATAAACATAGGTACTCTAGACTAAAAGAAAACATGTATACATAGGTATTCCGACCCAAAACATGTATAATGATCTTCAGAATTTGTATTTTTGGAAGTCGTTCCAATCATCAATCTCTCCTTCCCTCTAATCCATGAAAAACCCAAATAAATGAACCCCTTTCTCTTCCATGCAATCCATTAGGTTGTTCCACTTCTCTCTAGGGCTCTAGTGCAGTCGGCTAGGAAGTTCCAGAGTTGTGACATCAAGAACTCTGGTTGCAACAAGTTCACTAGACTTTCTTCATTCCATGCCTTCATCATTGAGCTTGATTTCATTCTGGTGTTGTTTTCCATGATCTTCCAACTTCAATATCCATCATCTCATAAATATTATAAAAATATAATCATCATGAGATATTTTTATAATAATTTCAATTATAAATGTCAAATATGTTTTATACGGGAAAACAAAATTTTCCAAGCATGAGATTTCTACTCATAGTGTTTGTCTTCTACAACTATAGATATTAGTATTCCATATATCTTACACACCTTCCATATCCAAGACCATCCTACCTACAATTTATTCAATTTGCATTCAACCAAAACAATTTGTGAGTAATTTATTAAATTATAATTCCCAAAATTGTTTCATATAGGAAAAGAAAAACTTTGAGACATGAGATTTTGCTCATAATAATTTGACTCTTGCATGAATAGGCACTGGTCTTCTTTATGGACTTTCAAAACTATCGTATTCAATACCCTTTCTTCCTCTAATTTCAACATTCCTTAGCCAAAAAAATTGCAAATATCTCAAGTACAAGCTATATATATATATATATTAATTGTTAACATATTTTCTTACCTCAAAAATGTTAACAAGCCATTCTCAAGTAGCAATAATAGATCTAAGGAAATCCTAGATCTAATACATTCAAATGTTTGTGGTCTGATGCTTGTCAAATATCTAGGAGGTTATCTTTATTATGTAACCTTCATAAATGATTACTCATGAAAGACTTTGTTATATCTATTGAAGACAAAGTATAAACTTTTCAACAAATTTCAAGAATTCAAAACAGAAATAGAAAACCTCAAAAGAAAGAAAATCAAGACTTTTATAACAAATAATGGAGGAGAATACACATGCAAGGAACTTGCTTCCTTTTGCAAATCAACATGGATTAGGAGGGAGATAACCATTCCTCATAATCCTCAACAAAATGATGTAGCAAAAAGGAAGAATAGATCCATTAAGGAAATCATGAAGACACTAATGAATTATCAAGGTTTATCCATGCATTTATGGGGATAAGTAGCCATGACAACAATATATGTTCAGAACAAAAGTTCCCATCACATACTGAAGGATATGGCTCCATAAGAAGCCTTCTCAGGAAAGAAACCCAATGCGAAACAGTTAAGAATATTTGGGTTCCCTCTTTACATTCATATCCCCAAGGATAAAAGAAAGAAACTAGAACCCTAAAGAAAGAAGGGCATATTTGTTGGATATAGTGAATCATCCAAAGCATACAAAATATATATTCTAGAACAACATAAGATTGAAGTCAGTAGAGATTTAACCTTCAATGAGAAGATGGCCTTCAAGAAATACATAGAAGAATCCATGTAAAAAGAAGAATATGAAGAGCCCAAAGAAGAAAGCACCTATCTTCCAAAATGTCAGAATGAAGAACTAGAACAACTTAATCATTCTATCCAATGATGTGAACCTATTGAATCAATCATTGTACTCAAAAGTAGAAAATGTCCAACTTGGCTTGAAGCTACTCCACAAGAAAAAGAAAAACTCAAATCCCCAAGTGGCACCTTCAGAGAAAGTAAAAAAACCAAAAAGATTCTCAAACTATGAAACATGTATCACAAAGCTTATAAATGAGGAACCACCACATTTGAATACACAACTTAGAAAAAACAGTGGAAAGAAGCCATGATAGAAGAACACCAGTCTATCATGAAAAATGACATATGGGAAATCATGGCTAGACCCAAGGAAGAATCAATGGTAACTTCAAAATCGATCTATAAGATCAAACATGCAATAGACAGAAGAGTGGACAAATAAAAGGAAAGGTTTGTAGCTAGAGGGTTCTTCGAGAAGGAGGGAGAAGATTACGATGAAATCTTTGCTCATGTTGCAATATGTGCCTCTATTAGAGCTATTATGTCTCTTGCTGCCTCCATGGGATGGAGTCTACATTAGATGGATGTAAAGACAACTCTTCTCAATGGAGCAATTGAAGAAGAAGTATACATTGAACAAACTCAAGGTTTTCAAGTACATTCAAGAGACAATCATGTTTGCAGATTAAAGAAATCATTGTATTGACTCAAGCAATCTCCAAGAGCTTGGTATGCCATAAATTATAGTTACTTAGTAAGACTTTGTTTATCTAAGGTTCATGC
The DNA here is from genome assembly GCA_900067695.1 of Picea abies. Lineage (NCBI taxonomy): Eukaryota > Viridiplantae > Streptophyta > Pinopsida > Pinales > Pinaceae > Picea > Picea abies. The sequence continues at coordinate 5,513 of CBVK0100681460.1, forward strand.
AGATCCCAATCTATACTACAAATTTATGAACAATGCACCTGTGATTCTACTATTGTATGTCGATGACATATTCTTGACAGGTGTAGAGTATCTCATCACCCAATGTAAAAACAAATTAACTTCTGAGTTCGATATGAAATATCTTGGTCTCATGCACTATTACTTGGGACTAGAAGTATGGTAGAATCATGGTCAAGTGCTCCTTGGATAAGGAAAGTATGTAATAAATATTATTTAGAAATTTGGAATGATGGATTGCAAATCCATGGCCACTCCTATGACCACAAACAATAAAAGTACGAGACTCATATTTTGATGTAGTAGACCCGTCCCTATACCAATAATTGATTGGGTTGTGATGTATCTAGTGAATACTCTACCAGATATTTGCTTCACTGTAAAAACCTTAAGCCAGTTCCAAGTGGAACCCATACATGAGCATTGGATAGATGCAAAGAATATACCATGCTGACCAATGTTTCTCCCTGGTATGGTATTTGTATTTCCAAAGCACTTTCCACTGCCAACATGCATGCCTACCAAATCTTAAAGTGAAAAAAACTTTGTATTTGTTCATCCTCTTCTTCATTGTTGAAAACACTTCATTTTCTACGACTTTTGTGTAGGGGTCCAATTCATATCATATTCCACATTGAGGTCTAGGTTTCTCCAAGTGATCCATTCTTGTTTTGTGGAATTCATAGATTATCTTATTACAAATAAATTTGAAAATAAACATAAATATTGTAACAATTCCTTGACTACAAAGTCTCTCCAAGGTAAGTCATTCTTATTGTGTGGTTTTTTGGACATTTCGTAACCTATCTTGTTACAAATAAATTTGAAAATAAACATAATATAAAAAAATTGTTTTTATATACAATATATAATTAAAATATCAAAAACTTACAATTAAAAACTAATATTAACATGTTAAAGGAGAAAATTGGAAAAAGTAAAATCTAAAAAATGAAAAATAATACAAATATTAAAATAGAAATATTACAAATACTAACTCATACAACATGGAAAAAAAATCATACACTAGTAACAGGTAATTAACAGGTAATTAATTAATCAATTAATTAATTGTTATAATTTCATTAATTGATTGATTAATTAATTACCTGTTACATTCATTGACATGGGTATTAAATTAAGAGGTTTAATAAAGTATATTGTTTAATTAAATGATCTATGTATACTAGGGGATAAGAAGCATTAATAAATAAGGATAACGAGAATTAATAATAGGATAAAGCATTAATAATCAGATAAGATAATAAATGTGTAGGTAGGGAAATAAATGAGGAGAAAGGGCAGTGAAGGAGGGATATCAGCAGAAGAGGGTTTACGGAAGAGGGGATTATCATTCTACTTGGATTTTTGGCAGGGTTCTCTTGGATTTGGGGGGATTTGCTGGAAAGAGTTTGAGTTGGGGAGTCGGGGAAAGGATCAATACAGGGAGCACCAGTTTGTTGGAGGTTTTGGGCACAAGGGCTAGGATATCCATATGGTATCCTGGAGCTAGGAAGCTGTCCTAGTTGGTAAGGTGGAAACATGGTTTTGGGCAATGTTTGACATAGTTTCAGCAACAAACAACCAGATTGACAGGGGAATTAGCATTAGGGAGAGGTAATTTAATTATTCTGTTAAGTAATTCTTATGTTATGGATAAAATTTTAGTTTTCTCGAATATCATATGCTCATATGTTGGTGATTGAATTATTTTTGTATAAGAAAGAATTGTATGCTAAATCAAATTAAATTTTGTATTTTTACGACTACTACATATGGTATCAGAGCTTCAACTTGAAGCACTGGGGCCTTAAGGGCATACCTATCAGCCTACCCAACTTAGCTCCATATCCACCTAGCCTGCAAGCCAAAAAACATTTTCTTTGTTAGTTACATAGATCTACATATAAACAATATGCCAATAATATTCTACATAGTGGAAGTATTAAGTGAATTTTAACATTTTCTTCAATTAAACAAACAAAGAGTTGTGTTGTGTTACTTCTAATGTTATTTTTCTTTCATTATGTTGATCTACACTTTGAAACCCTGTAGAATATAGCTGCATCACCCATGTAGTACTTTTATTGTGGAATATAGTAGAAGAAGCATTAAATAGTGGAACTTACGAATAACAACAAAAGGAAATGTTATACACCCCTAAAGTTTGAATATAGCTTAAAAACTAGTAGGAGCATGCATCTCACAGACTACTAATTCAAATCTCCTGAAAGGAATCTTAAGCGTCCAAATAATTTGGCATCAGAAGTATCAAACTAGGACCATAAGTGTTGAGAGAACTACTTCAAAGCATTTTAGCAATTTAAAAAAATATATACAAATTCAAGAGGACTTCCATAAAATTGGCCAAAAGCCAGTCAAGAAAATGAGTCTAAATTCTTTGAACGCAATTAAATATTAGTTGTTCAAAGTTGTTGAAGCCCAAGACCATTGAAAATATATCATTAATGACATAAAAAAAAAAGTATTTTAAAAGAAAAAAAAAAAAACATCATGCATTTTGAAAGAAGGTATAAGAATATTGGGAAAATGTAGGGACAACATGAATTTATAGATGCAACAAATTTGTAGAGGAGGAAATCTAATTTCTTTTAGATATAGGAGAGTTATAAAAAAAAAGAAGGAAAAAAAAAGTAGCGTTTTGGTTATTGCACTCAACTTCCTCAATGATTACACAACCCGAGCCTAAGCATCAACAATGCCCACACAAAGTGAAAATCACATAGAGGGATCCATCAAAGGACTAAAGGAACGTGCACTACCATGCAACAAACCACGCAGCATATTCCAGGTCCTGTCAGAGGTACTCCACGACAGGCCTCCAACGAAACAGCATGTGCAGATGTGCTTTGAGGTCGGAATCGAATAGAAAAACAACAACAACAATTATGGAGTGCAACCTCTCAGCAATCTTCTGTTCGACTTAGTTGTAGTCAATGTTAGAGATGTGGGTTTGGGCACCCTCGTGCTCTTCACAGACAAAACCATTTTGGAGATTTTGGGTTTGCTAGATGCCAAAGATTTTGGCTGTCTAGTAGCCACGAGCAGGGCCCTTCACATTTTCAACAATCAAGATTCCATCTGGAGGGATATGGTCCTCCTTCATCTCAACGACATATTCTCCTTCAACGGCTACTAGAAATCCACATACATTTCTGCACATTGGCCCATGCATGTACGCCCATCGGTGCATATAATTTTTTTTTTTGCAGTGTGTGCACATTAATGAGATGCATCCAACACAGTATAGACTCTTCCTTGACAGAGTCAACATAGAAAAAGTAGTCCTTGAGATTCATTTCAACAGGACCTACAACAAATTTCACATCTCCTATAGAGAAGGAGAACACACCAGCACCGTTCCAACCGAAGCAGTAGTCGCCGCCATTGTCATCCAAACCAAAAAAAAAAAACCTAAAATCTACACAAAGAGAACCAGATATTAAAACCCTATATAAAAATCAGAATCCCTTGCAAATCTAAACAAATTTCATTGATTTGAGCTTCAAAAATCATAGATTTGATGCCTAAAAACCCTAAATACCCTCACTACTGGAATACAACAACAAAATACCTCTAAATCGTTTGAAAATCTCGGCTTCGACCAAATAGGGAGACCAAAAACACCCATTTCTAGTTGATCGATAGCCACATAAAGTCTATCCGGCTTAACTATGCGTCGAACACAGAACAAATTTGGGTATGGAAAACAAACACTGGAAACCCAATTAGTACGAAGGAATTGCCAAACTACCCATGATGGATTGACAGTATAAAATCTCCTCAATCCATCAACTCCTCTATTTTCCTCTCTGTTGTGGTCAGGAGCACCCAAAGTTCCATCCCCGCAACCAACCCAACAGTTCCTACACACATCTGGGTTGCATTCACGCCTAGCAGCAAAGCAAGGGCACTATGGGCTTCAACATTTACTCTTACCACAATGAAAATCTATGAAATGGTTCTTGAAATAGCTAAGCCCCTACCATATAACACAAAGCCCAGTTCCAAATGCTAAGATGTCGAGGGAGGAGCTGCAAGCCATTACCCTAACTCCACCGCAGCTATAGAGTGAGAGAGGCCGACCACATTTGCAGAGTGAAAGAATGCGTATAGGATTTGGGAATGGAGAGTTAGGTGTAGGGCTTTGGAGGGATAGGAGCCCTGGGGGGGCACGTGGATTTGATGCATGCCCTCACTTAGTTAATAATTTTTATTTTTTATTTATTTTTATTTTAGTTTTATTTTATTAATTTGATTATTTTATATCTTTCTATATCTATTTATTTAATCATTCTTTTAAAAGTATTATTAGATTTAAAATTTTGATTTTTCAAATTATTAATATATATATATATATATATATATTTGGTGCTAATTATGTAAATTAAACATAATTAAGTTTAAAAATATTTTAAATTGTGTTTTAGATTAATTATAAATTAATATGATTAACCAAAAAGGGTTAATCAATGAGAATAATTTAAAATGAAATTAATGATTAAATATGTCCTTAATAAATTAATTAATAATAATAATAATAAAAGTTTGTTTGGGCTTGGTGAGATTCAAACCTGTAACCTCCAGCTTGCAAATTAAAAATGCTAACCAACCGAGCTATGAGGGCACTTAAGACGATTTAATGAATGAGTAATTTTCGGGATTAAATGAATGAGTTGAATCATAACTAGTGAATGCACCGAAAATCAAGGTAAAGGCTTATTTAGCGCTACTGATATTTGTATCCCAAGTATAAAATCTGATTGTCGAAGCATCAGGCTCACGAGACCATACAAACAACTCATCGAGCCAAGCGCCAAGTCCCTCCACTCCAGTCCACCAGTCAAAGTCAACACTAAATCTCAATGCAACATTCGACAATGCCAACACTAGGCACCAAGGAGAAGCTCACGAGTCAAGCATTGAAGGATATTTAGTTGTAAGAGAAAAGTTAAAAGGACTTAGACTAGGACAAGCGAGAAGGAGGCGACATATGCACTAGGAGAGTAAGCATAGGAATTGGCGCGTATGGCGCAAGGCTAGCGTAGCTATAGGGAAAGGGAACCAATATTTTTTTTATATAGAGGCGAAGAAATCAAGCTTAGATGCTTAATCCTAATCCTAACCTAGCCAATCCCCTGAAGGAGTAATGTCTATTTACAGACAAGTAAAGAAAACTTATGCCTAACCCTGTTTCTAGTTTAAGTAGCACCAATTTGAAATGTCCTGGAACTCACCCTGACAACTTTGGTTGATGCAGGTTAAAGCATACAGGATGGTCAAGACTCGATGGAGTTGATGCAAGGGAGCGTTGACCCAAGCACCACCAACACCACCAATGCCACCACCACCATCGACCGAACTAGCTCTCATACTGCGCTCGTTGGAAGCCATTAATGAGACTTTAAAGGGGCAACAACTGGCAGGGACTGAAGTGGAAACCTCACCGTCTGGAACGGGTAATCTAGAAGCATCAAGGGATTCAGGGGGAGGACCTACACCCGAAGACATCACGTGAAAATTGCAGAAGATCAAACTTCCGGAGTTTTCTGGGGGTCGTGCCAGTGAATGCACGAAAGCATGGTTGGAAGGCATGACAAGGTGTTTTTCCTTAAGGGACTATGCGTCCAACTCAAAGGCAAAGATCACAATTTTTCTAGTTAAGAGACAACACCTTGAACTCGTGGGGCAATCTAGAAAGACAACTGCACCTTACCCCAGACACAATATCTTGGGAACTTTTCGAGGAGAGGTTCCGAAGGAAATATCTACCAGCATACTACGAGGAACTACAGGTAGGGGCATTTAATGCCTTAGTACAGGGAAACATAACTATAGAAGAATATGAGATCGGATTTATGGAACTGGTCAAATATGTTTTGTATATGGATAATGACCAATGACGGGTAGAGCACTTCATCTATGGATTGAAACCTAAGATAAGAGCTATGGTGTGGATGTGGAAACCGTCTTCAGTAGCGGAAGCGGTGCAAAATGCACGTTATGCGGAGGAACACATGAACTTAATCGAGGGTACAAGATCGACATTTCCGCATCATCCTAGATTCGTAGGGAATGTCCCAAGGACATTTCCTAGGGGAGTGGGCTCAAGGCCACTGCCATATGGTAACAGAGTCACTCCAAGGACAATAGCCACAAGGATTTCAATGGCAGAAAGTGCAACATCCTATTCATCACCACCAATTTAGACAGGTCCACGACCATCTCAGGGAACAACTAGTAGGGGCAGGGGTTCCAGGGGAAGGAACTCATTTTAGAGACAGTCACATAACAATGCACATGTTCAATCTCGTGTTACCTGTTGGGGGTGCAGAGGACCTCATTACCAGCGTGGCTGCCCAGAGTTACAATCAAGGTTTGTGCATAGAGAAGGAAAGGCATCGATGGGGAGATCAAGTAGAAGCCACTAGATTTATGCAATGGTTAATAATTGCCAGGCCGAACATCAATCCATGATGGTGGAGTCATCAGGTATGCTAAATCATATCAATGTTAAGATTTTGTTTGATTCTGGTGCGAAGAATAGTTTCAATTCACCATCTTCATTAGAAAAGAGTGGGTTGGCATCCTACGAGCACAATGACTTTAAACAAGTCGAGATGGCTTCAGGGGAAAAACAAGCTGTAGGACCTATTGTCGAAAATTGTATAGTAGACCTGGGAGTGTGCACTACTAGGTTGAAGGTATACATCACTACTCTCGGGGCGTATGAGCTAATCATTGGAATGGATTGGTTAGCATCTCACCGAGCTTTGGTAGATTGTTTAGCAAAGAGGGTGTTTTGTGTCGATGATGAAGGAAGACCAATAGAGATCCAAGGTGTATAGAGAAAAGTGTCGTTACACTTTATATCAACTATGAAGGTTAAGTGATGCTTGAGGAAAGGGTGTCGAATTTATGTAGTGGAAGTAGTAAATGAAAGGAAGGGACACTCATTGGATCAGTACCCGGTATTTTCAGAATTTAAAGATGTTTTTCCAAACGAGTTACCAGGGTTACCTCCTAAGAGGGAGCTTGATTTTACTATTGAGCTAAAACCTGGTGCAAAACCAATCTCCAAGACTCCATATCGGATGATAGTGCCGGAACTTTGTGAATTGCAAATGTAGTTGAAAGAGTTACCGGACTTAGGGCTAATAAGGCCCAGTGTCTCACCTTGGGGCGCACCAGTAATTTTTGTAAAGAAGAAGGATGGATTCTTATGACTGTGTATAGACTACAGGGACTTGAACCATTCTACAGTGAAAAATAGGTACCCAATGCAGTGAATAGATGACCTTTTCGATTAGATGAAAGGAGCAACGGTATTCTCAAAGATCTATTTGTGATCAGGGTATCATCAGTTAAGGATTAAGGAAGGTGATATCCCAAAAACTGCCTTTCAAACTCGGTTTGGACATTATGAATTTGTCGTAGTACCTTTTGGATTGACCAATGTGCCAGCAGTATTCACGAGCCTCATGAACGACATATTTTGGAAGTACTTGGACCATTTTGTACAAGTCTTTCTAGATGACATCCTCATCTATTCCAAGAATGAAAGAGAACATGAGGAATAGTTGCGAGTAGTGTTGTCCTGCCTTAGAGAGAAGAAATTGTATGGGAAGCTATCAAAGTGTTCCTTCTTCCAGAAATAGATTCGCTATTTAGGTCATATCATTTCCGATGAAGGAATCTCTGTGGACCCAAAAAAAGTAAAGGCCATTATGGAGTGGCTAGTACCGAAAAATGCCCATGAGGTGAGAAGCTTCATGGGACTAGCAGGTTATTACCAGAGATTTGTGGAAGGATTCTCAAAAATAGTGAAACCCATCACCACTTTGCAACACAAGGGGATCGGGTATGAATGGCCAAAAGAATGTTATAGTGCATTCATTAATATTAAGAGGTTACTAACCAGTGCACCGATTCTACAAGTGTCATATATGGAAAAGGACTTCACAGTCTACACAGATGACTCAAAGCAAGGGTTGGGGGCCGTACTAATGTAGGATGGAGGAGTAATAGCTTATGCGTCAAAGAAGTTGAAGAAACACAAAGAGTTATACGTGACTCATGATTTAGAGTTGGCAGCTGTAATGCTAGCTCTGAAAATTTGGAGGCACTATCTTGTGGGGTGAAACTTTGAGCTCAAAATGGACCATCAAACTTTAAAACATCTCTTCAATCAAAGAGATCTGAATTCCAGGCAAAGGTGATGGAGTGAGTTTATGAGTGAGTATGATTTTGGTATTTCATACATCAAGGGAAAGGAAAATGTGGTCGCAGATGCCTTAAGTAGGAGACCACGTATCTTCTCCTTGGTAACCTTAAAGGTCAATCTGAGGGAACATGTGTTGACACAACTCCAACGAGACAGTTGGTATTTAAAGGTTACTTGAAACCTCCAGAGCAGGAGGCAGTTAGATCCAAAGTATGAAGGATATAATCTGGAAATAGATGGACTATTAAGATATCAAGGAAGGATGTACATCCCTGAGAATGGGGATATTCGAAGCATCATACTGAAGGAAGCCCATAGAGCACTTTATTGTGCACATTCGGGTGTGAAGAAGATGTACACAGATATGAGGAAGCTCTTCTTCTGGGTAGGCATGAAGCGCAATGTAGTCCATTTTGTCGCCAAATGCCTATAGTGTCAACAAGTGAAAGATGACCACCATCACCTAACAGGCCTCCTACAACCACATGATGTTCCTATGTCCAAATGGGAAGTCATTTCTATGGATTTTGTTGTCGGGTTACCGCTCACATCCCATAGACACAATGAAATTCTTGTGATAATGGATAAGTTAACAAAGAGTGCTCATTTTATTTCGGTTAAAGATACTTACGATGTCACTGATATGGCACATGTGTTTGTGAGTGAGGTTATCCGTTTGCATGGGATACCTAAGAAGATCATTTCAGATAGGGACTCCAGATTCACTTCTAGTTTTTGGACAAGTTTACAATCAGCGTTGGGGACTCAGATAAACTTAAGCACAACTTATCATCCTGAAAAAGATGGGAAAACTGAGAGAGTAAATCAAGTCATGGAAGACATGCTT
>CBVK0100681465.1:0-24557 GCA_900067695.1 Picea abies
GAACATCTAACGGATTACAGCAGTTAGTAAGTAATCCTCCGACTGAATAAATTAGATATAACCCACCCTGCGCCCAAGTTCTAATTAATAATGCTAACCCCCGCCCGTTGGAATTGGAACCGATGAACGGTAACTCACCTCTATGTCTATATTAGAAACACACGACGACGACTCGGCCCTAACCCCGACGAGAGAGATATACCGCGGTAACCAACCTCTATATTAACTAGTATTAACTAGACTCGACCCTTAGGGAGAGGAACGACCAGCTCTATGAAGGGGATTTTACCAAGTTGATTGCTTGTAGAAACGCCTTGCAAAGGAGGAGAAGCGTTGGAGTGTCAAGAGGAGGGCATGAAGCTCTAGACAGCATGGGGTAGCTTGGTTGCTTGGTTGCTTTACTGGGTGGCTTTAACGCGCTGTGGTACCAGGTCACCTGAGGTAATGTGTGGTCATTCATTTGGAAGCACTGGGGATACACTGGGACTGGGGTACACCGGGTAATTCATTGGGAAGCAATACACTGGGATACGCTGGGTAATTCATTCGTCTACCGGTAATGATACCTCGCGCTCACACCTGAGGTAGTTGTTGGTATAGCATGCTATGAATACTCTAATTTAAGGGCTTTATTCTCTTCTTGCCTGGATAGAAGGATCGAGGTTCTTACTGGATAAGAGATATTGATTTGACTGGCGGCTTGAGCAGAGATGTAAAGGTGGTAGTTCAAGATGTAAAGGTGGTAATTCGAGATGTGAAATTCGAGATGTAGAGATAGCCTACCAAACCTACCTAAAGATGTTCTATTCTCTGAAGGCCTACCAAAAGATTGTGATTTCACCTACCCTACCAAACCTACAAAAATGAGCCCACCTTCGCCCACCTACCCTGGTTGCTTCTCTTCCACACCCATTCTCCCGAGCTTCCACACCCATTTCCCCTCCCTAGTTAGTTGCTCTAGAACCCATCAAAATAGCATTAATTAGCTAGGGTATCTTCCCCGCTTCTTTCCCCCACTTCTTATGCAAGAGTCTCCTTACCTTATTTATATTGTTCAGGTTATTTCCTCCCCTCCATACAGTTGGGTCAAGTCTCTTTCCTTACAGTGAGGTATCTGGATATACAGTTAGGTCAAGTCTGTTTTATTCCTCTTTCCAAACTTTATGGGCTGGAAATCATTCTCTCTCTATCTAGTAGGCTATGACAAGATCTGGGGTACATACACTTAGGCAGGCATAGTATCGAGGTCTCTCTCCTATCAGCAGCAGGCAGGTACCTACTCGGAATTCTTTCTCTTTTCGGAAGCAGAATCAGATGACCTGTACTCGAAGGAGGAAAGTGAGAACTCGTTAGCTCAGGAACTGCCAATACGAGTCACTCTTCCATGACCCCAGGGTCAGAAGTTGCTTGATCGAATCTCATCTCAGCAGGAAATCCTTAGCTAAGGGCGCAGCGAGCCCGGAATTCTATCTACGAAAGGCGAATGTAGTAGTAGTATGCCCCGAAGCCTTACTTCTTGCTTGGGCGGCCCACCCAATTACTTAGTCTCGTGGTGGAGTGCCCGCGAAGATTACTTAGTAAGTATTGTGCCTGCCGAATTCCGTGCCTTGCCGAGCGACATACATAAGGAGCACTCAATACGGGGGCCTTTCCCACTGGAATACCACTTCCTTCAATACCAATCACAGGAATACGACTGCCTGCCTTAACAACGAGACCGATACACGAATCAACCCAGGGCAGGCGGCTATCTATAGGAAAAGGAATACCAAAGCGGAACCACCTAGACTATAGGTTGGGGTTCATAAACTGATGTCACAATGTATGTTCAAATGATTCGAAACGTCGATTTATCGCTAGAATGGAACTGGTTTTACTTTAACTTTAGATCCAATCCTATTCGATGTGGCGGGGCAGCTTCCAAATCCGATTCATCTGGGGGAAGCTAATTCTGTTAGAGCTCGAGCCTATCCAGACTTCTCTTTTCGAATATAGGTATGCTTCCTAGAGTCATTTTATAGGTTCTCCTCAGGTAATCAATATCATAATTTGTGGAGAATTAAGAATGACTATTACATATGTAATAGTCCGATCCCCTTGTTCGATCCAGATTCTTATTCATATTTCGGGTCTCCCAGGAATCGCTCGCTTCCTCTTCCTTTGGTCGAGCCCGCTTAACGCTTCCTCACCCTCACTATAGATAGAGGTAAGGAGATTTATTAAAGGACCCAGAAATCTGCATTAGTGGTAGTATCGGTAGAAAAGGTAGTATTTAGCCAGTAGCCAGTCTTTTGCCCGTAGTCTTGAGCCCGTATAAATGGTTGTGTTTCCTCTATCAAAAGCCTTAAGTCTCTAAATAGAATAGCCCGCCCACGAGAGATGTATCGAGAGTAGCCGATAATGTGCAAATCCAGAATGGATACCAGAAATACCAATAAGTATGAGCCCGTAAATGAGCCCGTAGTATTCAATGTGCAGTGGAAGGTTCGGGCCCGTGGAAGCGTAGAAGCGTTTATGCATTGATGCGTGGATAGTAGTGGATAGTAGAAGTTGTGGCCTCATTCGAAGGAATCATCTCCAGGCCAGGATACGCGCCCTTTTTACCCGGTCAATTATCCCTCACTATTACATTCATTATCCACCGCTTGCACTTCTAACTATGACATTTTGCATCCGCCTATAACTTATTAGTTACCGATGAAAGGTTATTTCATTACTAAAATCGAATCAATCAAAAACTATTGAATCAATCCCACTATCGACAAGTTGTGGGGAAATAGGGTGTCCCTAATAACATAGTGAAGATTCTCTTTGTACAGGCAGGATATTTCTTATTTACTGTCTTTTTACTAGCAGGAAATAGATTTCTCATTGGGCCGGTAAAGCAGAAGATAAGGAAGCTGGGGTTCTCGCTGAAGATAAGGGAGCAGGGGTCCTTCCTTATGGAAAGGTTGGATAAGAAAAGGGACTTCCTTCCTTGGTTAGAGACCGTCTACCGTGGACTAACACTCTGGCCTTACCTTAAGTTACCTGTTATCTAAGCAAAAGATCCGCCCTTTCATATATTCCATGAGATCCCCTTCGGGCCGATGGGATATTGATGGGTTATTTCTTCACTCTTTTTTTCATTACCCGTTCAGATTCAAAGAAGGGGCCTGCCTTCCTAAATACTTTCATTACCAAGGCTAAAGGACCAGCTTGCCTTCCTAAATACTTTCATTACCAAACTAGCAGGATCGATGCGACCGACTGCTTGCCGGATGGTCTGTCTATGGCTAAAGGAATGGTTTTCTCCACCCGCCTATCTGATTCACCCACCATGAGTCGGGCCTTTGGGCTACCTATGGGGTCTAAGGATAGATGGATTTGACTGTCCTCACTTGACCTTTGGGCTAACGGAGAGAGGTCATCTGTTCCCTTCCTACTCAAACTAGCCCCCCCTACTACTATATATTCACCTGCCTGCCTTCCTATGGGTGGGATAAGGAAATATGGGTGGGATGGGGCCTGCGCTGGTTACCGAAGATAAGGAAGCTGGGGTTACCGAAGATAAGGATCTAGGGATTAGACTGACCGACCTCAGAGGTTCCACCCCGACTTTCTCCTTAAGTCCAAAAACGCGGGCCATGTTATTGCTAAATATTTCCACGAAACACCCCCAATAAGGTGTTGATACATTAAGGTACTTTTGAATCCATTTTGTTAGGCGAAGCCGTACTTCCATTCCCCGCCCCTAGAAAGGTATTTAGGTTCGCCACCACTGTAAGGTTATGCCCGCCAGAGGAGAGGCCTTTAGGTTCGTCCTCTTAGAGGTTATGCCCACCAGAGGATAGGCCTTATATATTATATATGGATATTAGGTCTTACTCCCTTAAGTTCTGGGTCCATACTTTGAGATATAGGGTCGTACCTCCGATAGGTTGTGGGCCTTAGTTGTAGGCCTTATAGGGCAATTCTTGACCTGATTATCCCTCGTCCTTGGGGCTCTCCTCTGGGGTGAGTCTTTCTCAAATCTGTATAATATTTTTTATGACTAGCTGGAAATAGATTGATTGTTGGCCATCCCGGTAAAGCACAGGACCTTCCTTTCACCCCTTCCTTCATCCAAAATAGATGAATTTAGATTAAAGAAGTTACGAAGACCTTTCCTTACATTTTCCCATCCTCACCATAGAAGGAAGCCTCATTGACACTGCATCACCTAAGGTGTCCACTTTAGGATACTCTAACATGTTGATTTCACATTGTGGATGCTTGTGCTTACACGTTTGCTTTTGAAGTCCATGACATTCTATGGTGAACCTGATATGAAGCACTTTGTGTCTTGATCATCTCCACAGCATCTTCATTTGCATTTTGGGGCATCTCTCCTGCTTTTTACTTTTGGTATTTTTGATTACTTTCGAGGCACTTGCCTTGACCTTTGCCTTTGCACTTTTAGACTCTTTCATAACCACTCATGGGTCGACGTGGGCATACCCGAAAAAAGAAAAGAAAAGAGGGCCCCTATCACATCACATCAAAACAGCACGGTACGGGGCCGAATGAATGATACACACTGTGAGGTTAGGTGAGGCACACTGCCTGCTGATCCAACTTGCTGCTTGCTGAAGGAAGGTAGGTAGGTCTCTTGCTTTCTCGATCTTGCTATGGAGAGAAAGAACTTGACAACGTTTGCTTGCTTTCTCATTGCCCACCATGTCCCCCACCAGAAGAGATTTAGACAAGTTGTTACCTTATGAGCATATCGATTGAGTTCAACGGATTGATTTAGAACTGAATCTTCTGATGATTCAGCTGGCCAGAAAGAGCGGACAGAGGAGAGGAGAGGAGAGCCCCAGCGTAAGGTAGGTGATCCTTAGAAATTCCCAAAAATAAATAGGTTGATCCTGTTTTCAAGCCATCTGATAAGCATCTTCCACCATTCGGATGGTTACCATGCTCATCTCATCCTGGATATCATATCTCAGGCCATTCATATATCTAGCAATTTTTTCATCATCGCTCTCCCGATGACCTGCCCTGATGTTCAGTTTATAGAATTCGCTCTCCCGATGACCTGCCCTGATGTTCAGTTTATAGAATTCCTCAGTGTATTCTTTTACTGTCATCAGCTTCTGTCTCAGGTTCTTCATTCTCCTGAACAAAGATATTTGATAGTCCCTCGGGATGAATTTTGCCTTCATTCTCGTGATCATCCTATCCCAGCTCTTAATTTTCTTCTTGCCTTTGCAGCGTCTGTCAGCTTGTAGTTCATCCCACCACAATGCTGCATGTCCCTTCAATCTAGTGACAGCATGCCTGACTTTCTTGTCCTCTTCGACATCTTCATAGTTGAAGTATGTGTCTAGAGCTCTGATCCAATCTAGAAGCTCCTATGCATCCAAGTTTCCCTCGTAAAATGGAATGTCCATCTTTTCTCTTGCACCCATCCTTGCAATAGCTCTGATCAAATGCTCGTTTGATGCATCTTTGGCTGCAACTTCCTCTTCTCGTTCAGCCTCAACTTCACTCTCGCAATCACTCAGATCCCTTGCACTGGTTGTGCATCTTTGCGTTGTCTCCATGTCTTCGAGTCTAGCTTAAAGGTCACACATTTGTCTCCCTATGGATGGATCTGCCATCTGTTGACCTCTTCTTTGCGGCATCTCCCTATCCTCTGGATCGGGTGACTGTCTATCTCTTCTCAGCAGCATGGTGAATTCTCCTCTTCTTTGCTACAGAAAGCAAAGAACCTTTCTGTGCTCTGATACCACTTTGATGTAGGCGCGCTCGCAAGCACGTCCACTCATAGGATCTTCTCTTCTCTACTGGCCCGAAGAACACTAAGGCTCTTCTATTTCCCTATTAGGAAATCCATACCCACAGCAACCTCTCCATGATATCTCCTCTTTACAATCGGGAGATCGGACTAATTCTCGCGATCTTGCTAGTTCGTCAGTCGAAGCTTCCGACTCTTCCTTCCCAATCTTGCGATACCTGAACCGGTGATCTGGTTATGGCTCCTTTCCTTGTCAGCACCCTCCCCACATGTAACCATAGGCTAGGGCTTAAATGTCAGCGCCTCTCGCAACTCGCACCTTCATGAGTTCGTGAGTTGAACTCTCATGCCCTCCTGTTTCGATCTCCCAAGACACGATAGGTCAACACCGGGTTGAATCCTCCCTTGACGCTTTTCGCTATTCACAACCTCGCAGGTTGAAGCATCAAGCCTTCACACTCTTATCCCACGAATCCCCGAGATGCAAGAATTCAACGGAGTGTTGACTCCTTTCTCCAGGAAACACGTGTCCACCCGTCAACCACGCAGGTCTCACCTTATGGCTCTGCCACGTGTCCACATGAGCCTCGGCTCTCGGCACTTCACGACTTATGATGTCAAAAGTGACCCCTCTCAACCTCCAAACCCCCAAATGCATGATAGGTGATGGGGTTTCTGATCCAAAAGGTCCTCCTAAAACTTAGATCCAATGACTATCCTTCTTCCTCGCTCCTCGCGTCTTCGTGACTTGGAGTACCCAATGCTTGGTCTCTCACCTTGCGAACTTCTGAGTCCACGAGATCTCTCGATCTCTGCCACCTGTCCTCCTCAGATGGACGGCTCCTGGTCTTCTCACCACTTCGCCGCCTCTCATGTCCTCGCACTTTTTGACCCTTGACACCAAGTTCTCAGTCCTTCTACCCACGAAATCTCGACATACGATGTGCCACCTGTCCGCTTGTTGATTCCTATGGCCCCACACCGTTCTCGTAGTCGTCGGGATATTGTGTATCGTGATTTCGAGACTCCCCTTTGCAATATTACAGAGTTTCAATCCCCAAAACCCCGATATGCGAATCCACGAGCAGATCCAGCGGTCCTTTTATGACTCGGATCAATGGCCCTGCCCCTTCTGAGTTTTTAACCTCTCGGGGATACTTGCAGTATCTCCCCTGCACCTCCTTGAGATCTGAAGACTCACAGGATATCGCGAATCCTCCTTAGAGGATACCAATCGTCCGTCCATCTTTAATGAAATCTGTGAAAAGGCTCAAGTGTTCCTCCTTGGAACACGTCTACCTGCACGCAAACTTGCAATGTCTGTTTAAACACTTCCCAGCACAAGCTCCCTGTGCTTGTCTTGGTGTTTACTCGAATGTTCTATACCTCCTGAGATTTTCCACAGCTTCAAGTTCTCAAAAAGAAAGCTCTTGCTCTCACTCCTTGCAGCAACCTTCAAACACTTTTGAGTGCTTGAATACTTTGACCCTGCGCACACTTGCAGCAGCAGTCCTTCAACACTTACTCAGGTTCACAATCCTGAACTTCCTTTGGCCTGCGCACTCCTTGCACGACTCCTATGCCTGTCTGCACTTGTGGGTGAATGAGAACAAAAGCTAAACTACCTGAGCCTTTTTTTCAATGCACTCCTTGCAGACAACTTTGATTGGACTCCTTGCAGGAACTCTTGCTCAGATAGAGAAACAATTGAAACTCACTCCTTCACCCTTTCAGACTTCAAAATCAAACATGAAATCATATACACAGCATATAAAGAAAATGTATGACAGGAAGCAAACATTCATGAGCATAACATCAATACATAGAGAACAAACACAAAACCATGAATTTGAATCAGCTCTTCTATTAATTCAAATATCTGTACATGGGTGTTCTTACACAGCTCTCTACATGCTCTTGCTCTTCTTCCTCTTCATAATTGTGTTACAATGCACAATGAGGGTGTCTATATCCTGTTTCCCTCTTGCATTCTAAAACTGTCTAATCTAGAACTAAATTCTATCTACCTGCATTAACTACTTTAAATGCCTTCTATCTACTAAGGACGAGAGCGAGTTGCTCAAGGTCCCGTTACATTACACAAGTGTGCCTCGTCTTAATGGCTTCATTTAAGATTGCGCAACAACTTCAAGGAACTTTCAAAATTTGGGTTGGCACTTTCCATCTGTCCAATTGCTTCTACGCTGGCTCGTTTGATGTGGGCGATGCTCCTGCATCACACTATCCCAAGACTCTTCAAGCCCTACATTGCTCTGTTCTAGTGATATCCTCTCTGCAATTGACCTTCCAATCATGTCATGATCCCCTCACAAACTAGATCCGACAAACTGATGCAACCTCAATTCATAGAGGTCCTCACAGGACAATTGCTAAGCATCTAGTGAGGCCTAACGGGACAACCCTTACTCAACCCGCGAGGTGTCTCCTCCCATAGATGTGAAAAAACCCTCCTAGATGTTGATGAATGAAGTTATGTGAGACATTCTCCAGCTTACAAACCTATTAGGTGTGGATCATTGTAGCTATGTGAAGCCTTTCTCTCAGCTTACATGGTTCCTGCCTAAGACAGAGCTAGGAACGTAGAGATGACCTTCTCCATTCAGAGAGTGAAAAGAACTCCAGATGATTATCCAGCGGGAAAGGTGATCTAATGAGTTGGATGTGTCTGTGGCTGAGCACAAGGTGAACATGTGAAATCCCAAAGTGTTGGGTGCATCTTCATGTGAACAGAAATGAAGATGATGTGTTAGCCTCCTCTGAGAAGCAGAGTTGACGAGAAAACTCCAAATGATTCTCCTGTGTGAGGGAGTGGGAAAGAAGATCTGTAGAGTGGACATGCCTGTGGATGAGCACAGGTGAATGTGTGTAGATCTGGTTCTTCTGTGTAATGTATTGAGACATGGCTATGATATCCCTATGGATGTGCCCCTAATGGATGAGCACTAGTGGGTGTTTCATATCCTTTTCTATATGTTGTTCAAGAGTCAGACCTGCCTATAACCCTAATTGTTATGTAAAGGGTACAGGTTGGCCCCAACTTAATATGATTAATAATAAATGTAAAATATAATTAATATGGGTAATATTAATAATAATAATAATTATTATTATTATTATTATATTATAACTTAGTGAGGTCAGACATGTTGAGCCAATAGACACTCCAGTTGATAGGACAAGTCTAATATAAGTAAAGGGAAATTCTCCATTGTGGAATCATATCATTCAAGTGAGTTTGGAAATTTCAGCAAGTACATTTACTTGGGAGAAGTGCACACCTCTCTTGGGCGCTAGTCTTCTAGGGTTTAAGCACCCTTTTGTGTGCTAGGTCTTTCTTAGTGGTGAAGGTATTTCTCTTGAATAATATATCAAAGGATTTGGTTGGGTTTTCTTCCCTTATTGAGAAGGGTTTTCCAAGATACTTCTTGTGTTCTTCTGCATGATGTTTCTTCTTGTGATCTTGGTTGCTGAAACATTCTTGTTTATGGTTAAGACAAATGCAAATTAAAATGAAATACATGTTTAACCTAGATTATGAAAAATCAACACTAGAACCTATAGATCAGACACTCATCCTCCTCTTGAAACTCTCCACAAACAACTTGTGCAATCCTATATGCCTCCCAACTCTCTCCAACATGAAACAAAACACCACAATGAACCCCAATGAGAACTCCAGATGAATTCTCCTCTTTGTCTAGCTAGGGTGGATATTACACCACCAAAACTAAACCTGCAATGGAAGGTTTTTCCAAAAACCCCAACAAAAATGTTGGCTACAAGAGCACTCCAATAAGATATCAAATCATAATGCTAAGGGGAAGGGTTACTATTCTATTTATGCTTTCCTTATACCTTCTAAATCTTTTCCCATTTTGACCAAATCAAATCTTCACTTTCCTTCCAATTCCATTTAAATATAATTATTTATTTTATTTAATGTCACTTCTAGGATTTTTCATTCTTTTTACCTAGTGACACCAAATAAACCCCCTTGACTCCCTTTTATCGTGTTGACTATAGCCTATGGGATTCATATAGGATATTGAGTCCTCATCTGTCATGGTCAATTGGAAGGGGACATTACAGTCCTCCCTCCCCAAGATTTCTTGTCCTCGAGCAATTCCAAATCAGGGTGTTGTAATATTTTGCTCTCCTTCCCAGGTAGCATCTTCTATAGGAAATCCTCTCTATACGACCAAGTAATCTCAAATGAACCTGCTCCTCAGTCTCCATTCTATGACATCAACACTCCTCTTGGAATTTAAAACCAATTGTCCTTCCTCATCTAGTTGAGGAAGATCTACCCAAGCGGTGACCTATTGTCCCAATTCCTTCTTGAGGCAAGATACATGGAAGGTGTTATGGATATTTCTATCCTCTGGTAGCTCCATCGCATATGCTACTTCCCCAAATCTCTTGACTACTCTGTAGGGTCCATAAAAATGAGGCTTTAGATTCTCTGCACCACTCTTCTTCAACGATGATTGTCTATAAGGCTGCAACCTAAGAAAGACTATATCTCCAACTTCAAAGTTGCATTCTACCCTATTCCTATCTACATATATCTTCTGCTAATTCTTAGTATCCTGTAAATTCTCCTTCAGGACTCTCAAGATGTCCTGAACTTCCTACAACCAATCTTTGTCCTTGGGAGCTTGGCTCTCCCCAAATGCCAAGTCCACAAAATCTGGAGCATCATATCCATATAAGTCCTTGAATGGACTCATCCCAATGGACATGTGATGAGTGGTGTTGTAGCAGTTCTCCTCGACATGCAACCACTTTATCCATGCCCATTGTTTCCATGACACATAGTTCCTCAGGTACCCCTTGATCCATTTTTTCACTATATTGGCCTGCCCATATTTCTAAGGGTGATAGCTAGTATTAGGTGTCAACTCTATTCTAGATATTTTGAACAACTTATTCCAAAATGTACTGAGAAACCTACTATCTTGGTCACTAACTATGTTCATCGGGAGACCATTGAGCCCAAAAATCTCCTTGAAGAATAGATCTGCTACCTAAGATGCACTATACTCTGTAAGAATGGAAAATAAGTGTGCATATTTGTTCAATATGTATATTACCACGTAGATACAGTCCATACCCTACACCTTTGGAAATCATGTGATGAATTCCATGGAAATGTTATCCCACTTCTACTCTGGAATCGAAAATGGTTGAAGTAGTCCTCTCAGATGTGTGAATTATGACTTTTTTTGCTAGCAAGTCATGCACTCCCTCACATGAAAAAATACATCCCCCTTGAGACCCTTCCATGAGAATATCTCCCTCATAGACCTGTAGGTATTCAAATACCCCCAGTACCCTTCCAGTGGTGCATCATGTACTGACCTAAAAGTCGTATCCTTGAGTGTGTACTTGGGGACAAGACAAATCCTATCCTTGTAGTAGATGATGTCATCCACTACCATGTACCTGTCATCTTGAATACTTCCCTCCATCAGCTCACAAGTGAAGGTATTCTTGGAGTATTCCACCAAGAGAATGGACTTCCAGTATGCTAAGATATATGCCATGGAGAAGGCTACAGGTCTCCTGGATAAGGCATCATGAATTATATTCTTCTTCACGTTTACATACTCAATGTCAAAATTATATGGCTGCAACTTACCCATTTTTGTTGCCTCTCATTCAAGTCCCACTACTCCAAGAAATATATCAAGTTGTTTTGGTCAATCCTCACCACAAAGTGTCCTCCCACCAAGTACTTTCTTAAATTTTCCAATGCATGCATGATGGACAACACCTCCTTATCATAGATCAGGTAGATATTCTAATGCTCCCTCAGCTATCAGATGTCGGTTATGCATCCATATTTCTCTTATCGCCTCATTGGATGTGTCACACTCCAAAAAAAAAGGTTGCGTGAAATTTGGGAGTGATAATATTGGGAAAGTGCTCATCACCCTCTTCATTCTTTCGAATGCTACATGTGTGTCCTCCAACCATCGAAACACCCTCTTCTTGGTGAGGTATGTCAGTGGTGCAACCAATTGTGAAAATACTTTCACAAATCACCTGTAATAGTTGCATATCTCGAAGAATCCTCTCGGATTTGTGAGTGACCTAGGGGTGGTCCAGTCTAATATGGTCTAGATATTTTCCTGATGCACCTTTACTCCCTCAACACCAATCACATCCCCCAGATAGAGGATATTTTTCAACCCGAACTCGCATTTTGACTCCTTGCAAAAACGTGACTGCTCTTCCATAATGGTGACAATCTTGCTCACATG
Source organism: Picea abies (assembly GCA_900067695.1). NCBI lineage: Eukaryota > Viridiplantae > Streptophyta > Pinopsida > Pinales > Pinaceae > Picea > Picea abies. Next base: position 12,049 of record CBVK0100681465.1, read on the forward strand.
CTTCAGATGTTCCTCCCACATATTTTTGTAGATTAGAAGATCATCAAAGAACACCAATAAGAATTTCCTCAATTGTTTGTTGAAGATATGGTTCATGCACGACTGAAAGGTAGTTGGTAAGTTATTCAACCCAAATGGCATTACTAGAAACTCATAGTACCCATAGTGACACATGAATGTTGTTTTATGGATATCCTCCTCTCTGACCTGAATCTAGTTGTATCTTGATTGCAGATCAACCTTTGAGAAGTACACTGCCCCATGCAATTCATCGATCATCTCATCAATCCTTGGTATTGGGTATTGATTTTTTACGGTATTCTTGTTTAGTGCCATGTAGTCTATGCACATCCTCATAGTGTCATCTTTCATCTTCACCAGTACAACTGACGAAGCGAAAGGACTAGAGCTAGGCCTGATATGTCCCATCTCTAGTAACTCCTTTATGGCCTTCTCTATTTCATCCTTGAATCTCTTCGGATGCTTGTAGGGGGTGGTGATCATTGTTTTTGACCCCTCTTCTAGTTGAATGACATTCTCAAATCCTCTTTCATATGATCTACATGTTGGCAATGGTTAAAATACTCTCTCATGCTTTCTAAGAAATGCTTGGATATCTACAAGAGAATGATGCCATTCTTGTGATGGCTTCTCCATGGTGATCAAGCACTTTGTTGCATAATCCACATCCACATGTCTAAAAAAGGCCTCCATGTGTTGGTTAGACACAATCATGGGGGCACATTTTTCCATACCTCTCAAGATGACTCATTTTCCACCCTTGTCCTAGAAATTCATCCTCATGTCCCAATAATTCATGCGGATATCTACCAACAAGTACAACCACTGAACTCCTAGCACCACATGAGTATTTGTTAAATCCATGATGTAAAATTCATTGATCAACATATAGTTTACTAGACCCATCAAAGGGTAGGATAGTCAACCTTCCTACCTTTCACATGAGATCAAATTTATGTGGGATCTACGCTCCTTTGTTCCCCTCCCTAGGTCTATACTTATGTTTGAGGTCACAGAAGTCGTTATAGGAAAATTTCTCAAGGATATCTTCATCTATTGTCTCATACTCCCTATATGAGGTGTTAATATCAAGCCCTTGATCTGGTTTCTCCTACGCTTCTGTAGGCTATTTTTACATAAATATTCCCCTGCGGACAGGTGAACTTTCCCTTGGAGTACAGACCCCTCTACCAAGATAGAAAACTACGTTTGGACACTACCATTCCTATAGATTCATTTTATCCATCGAAAAAGAGAGAAGGAGGGGAAGTATGATGTACCTCACTTACAAAGTTTTTCCAAGCTGCTCCAATCCGCGAGTTCCAAATAGTACCTACAATGGACAATGAGGAGCAAATGATTATCTCCTACTCTACTGGATTAGATAAAATCAATCGATCTATGAAGAATAAAACAAGACAAGCACATGTAAACACATACGAGAAGGAAATAGGCCAAGTATATTAATGAGAACTTCAAAAGGAAACTTACAATATTCAAATGATGTTGTAGCAACCTCTCCAGGTACTCCTTATCCAACCCTTGCTCGAAAAATCCACAATCAAAATAACAATGCTTTGATGATTTTTTCCTCCTTTTTTCACCATGAGAATGACTCCATTTATAGGCTTTGAGAGGCTCAACCACCTTGGTTATATTTGTAATTATTTGAGGATATGGCTCCAATAGTTGTGATATATCGCTTAGATACAACCTAGGAGTTAGATTCGAGCCAAACCAACATGATCCATCCATAGTTGTCTTTAGAAGAAAATGGGATTTCTTCCAAGATTTCCTCAACCAACTCAGTGATCCCTTATAGTGGGCAATAGAGCACTACAATTCCCCCCATGAGATGGACAGAGAGTGCTAGTGCTCCATGTGTATGAGTAGGGGAGCGTTGATCTTCCCAAAAGTTTCCAAGATGAGAAATTCCCATAGAAGAACACTTATTCCAACTGTCAGATGATGGGACTTATTATTCTAACATGTTTTAGGGGTTGTATCAAGTGTTTTCATAATTTCATTCATTATGCGACACTTACGAAAAGAGAAAGTGACACTTGTGACAAAAGTGTGACATTTACAACACTTGCAACAAAAGTGTGACACTTACGACACTTGTGGCAATGAGAATGTAATATTGTCTAAGTGAGGAATTTTGATGGGTAACAGATTTCTGCCCAAAGTGTGAAGTCAAAAGATGAAAGTTGTTGGCCGAAACACTTTGTAGATTCTTCGAAGAAAGGGTATGGAGTCGGGGAACCTGGTAGAAGTTGCAAACAACCATCAAACAATATTAATATAAGTTCCATTTCCGAGGCAGACATACCTATTCTTGAATACAAGATCACTCAAAGAATGATTTTCTACCAATACACTGCGGATCCATGAAAAATATTGTCGAAGGACACGACCACCAGAGATACAATGTGGATCCATAACTCCATGACATGAACTGATCGTAGCCACAAAAAATACACAGTGGAGCTACGAGATGACAAAACATAGCCATAGACCAATATAATGTTGATCTATGTGATAGTATATATATCATCATGCTCAAATAATCTCCTTCACATCCTGGGAAAATAAGATAACAGAGTGAACGCTCAACCCAACGTCCTCGTCCCAATCCTGATGTGGTATGAATCTATCCATGTGAATAGATGATTTGATGTCGAACATGGTATAAACCACTTGATTATCGATCATTGAGGTAAATCGTTAACAAGTGCAAGGTAAATCACCAATGATGTCAATGAATCCCAAGGTACCCTAGTACATTCCAGTGAATGTGAATAAATGAGTTGAGGTTGAAAATTTGTGGAATCATTCATTCAGAGGTCAATTATGTAAACCTATTGTCGGAAGCAAGGAGGCCTACCATTGAGGCATGCAGGTCCTAAGGTACTAATTGGTTTCTAAGTCTAATTCCTGGATGATGTTTTGAATTCAACAAGAAAATAATCATTGAAGGAGGGCCTTGATGTATCCCCCATCATTGACACAAAACTGACAAAGGAAAGTGATGTAGGATGGTGAATCGAATGAGTATGGACTGACATAGGAAATGGAAAATGGAAATATTGCAGATGGATGGTTTGAAGTGGAACTTCCCTTGAACATGATGAGGTGCGACAACTAACTTTCCATCATTGACTAGATGAGTACTAAGAATATAATGTGACAACAATAAGAGCACTCTTTGATTGGACGAAAAAGTATGGTGACACATGGAATTGGTATGACTCAGAGACAAGTGGATTACCCAACTATAAGACAAGATGAAAATAGGTGCCATGTTCAAGGGAGACAATAGATACCATAATGGATTCCCATAAACTTGACCCACTTCCTTCAATTTTTCCCCCATCCAGACAGATGAGTACCTCTTTTTTATTTAATGAGCTCGAGGAGTATAACACATGCTCGATATAAATCACCTTCGGTAAGTTCCTCTTCCTTCATTTAATGAAATGGAAGAAGTAAGGGTTTGTCCCTAGATAGGCCCTTCAATGTGTAATTTTTTGAGTCCATAAAAGGAAAACTCGGAGGTTTTTCATGTTTAGAGAGCCTGAAAAGAACATAAAGGTGACTCTAGGGTTGTCCTTTTTCATAATTTTAGTCTCTGAGTGATCCGGATTATTTTCAGCACGAAATGAGAGCAAAAATATAATAAATAAATGTATAGAGATATATTGGATATCCAATAATATAACATAAATGTATCAAATATGAAACCATAAACACAAAGATATAGTAATACACAATTTTCTGTTAATGAGCGAAACTGTACAAAGACTGTAAAAATACAGAGTGAAGGACTCGCTAGAATGGTGGCAGCTTATCTCTAAGAAGAGATGTGATGGCTACTCGCATTCACAAGAATATGATTTTACAATGAGTCTCCAAAGGAATTTTTATCATAAAGAAAATCCAAAACCCTAACCCCAGAAGATCAAAAGCCAACAGTTTTGTGGACCCCGTTTTGGGTAGTTTGGTGTATCAACATCCCAGAGGTGTAACTTTGGCATACGATCTCTGTTTGGGGTGCAAGATAGCTCGTTGGAAAGGTATCATCGAGAAGACTCATTTTGGGGGATCAATTAGAGCCTTTTTCTATCATTGAGAACCTTGATCCCAAAAAACCTTCATTTAGGACCTCAAAATGGCCCCGAAAGTTAAAAACTGCTAAAAATAGTAAATTACCAAAATTGTCAGAAAATTGTTTTGAATCAGTTGGAAAAGGTGGGTGGCCACCAATATCCACTTGTATCACCAAGGTCCAAAAAAGAGATAAAATATTATTCAAAAGACACCCTTTCAAACCTTTTATCTAGTGTGAAAGGAAGCAAGATCACTCGGCAATATTTTCATGTTTAGAGAGTTTGAAAAGAGCTTAAAGGAAACTCCAGGGGGTTCATTTTTTGTATAACCTTTACGAATCCAAAAAAGTGATAAAAGTACACTAGATTGCATTCTCATGTATTTATGAGCACGAGAAAGAACAAATACTAAGCTCATTGGCATTACTATTAGAATATGAAAGATTGTGCTCGTTTTACCATTGACAATACCCTTGTCACCCAACCATAGGTTGAAGCCACCCTTTAAGCACCTTGAGCTTGACAGAGAAGAATATTGGTGGCAATCAATAGCCAAGCAAGGCTAATGCACCAAGCAATAATAGAAACCAAGCTGATCAGATAGTCCCACCCAAAAACTGGCGCAACACCTTGTTATCCACATTTTTGGTTATCAAGATAATATTATGATCATGTCATGATGATAGAAGATCAAACTCTTCATTAAGAACATTTTCCTGAAGAAGGTTACACTTGTCATTTTCTCAAAATCATATTTTGAAAATAGTTCGCAGGCTGCATATATACTCTCCTATGAGAATCCTTCATTCTCGCATGCTGCATTAAGCTTGACTGTGAACTTCTCGCACTGTGTCAATGGTTAGAGTGCGAACATGTTTTTAAAAGAGGAAAATAGATAAGTTCTCGATCCTTCTAGAAGGAATCTTCTAGAAGGGTGAGTTGGCTTTCGAATGGTTGGCAAAATACTGACTTTCCAGATATCTTGGGATCATTCCCTATCCAAGTAACCAAACTATCTTCTCTTATATATTGAGGAGATTGCTTAAGAAAAAAGTTAGAAGTTGGCAAGCTAGAGAAATCTATTGGAGAATTGGTGCATTATTGTATGGAGAATTGATGCTGCAGCAGATAGAGACAACAGCAAGGTCATCACAAGTAGTTGATTTTCTTCATGCATGAGCAAGTGTGTGTGTCAGAGCTAGGAGCCATCGAAAGGAGATCTACGACATCAAGGCTCAGGTTGTATATTTCTCTTTCAGTTAATGCAATACATGAATATGTCCCTTTCCCATAATGATGATGTCATCTTATTACATGATTCCTTGATCACATGTATAGACTAGGTATTGAATATATTAATGCCTTTGTTGTGATTGGTTTGTGTTGTTGTGATTGGACAATACAAGAGCATCGGATCAAAGCTAGGAACAACAGAGATTAAAGGAGAGCGTTCATAAGGTATGTACACTATCCATTTCTCTTAGTTCGTTCAATAGCTAGATCTAGGGAAAGAGTAGTATTCTGTCACGTTTTGTTCCAGATCCAGGTGGATCTGGGGAGATTGGTCTGTGTCCGCACTCACGAATTTATCCTTAAACACACCTTCCCCAAAAACTTGCGCACAAAACTGCCAACTGCAGTGCGTAGAAAATGCTCTCTGCAATTCTGAGAAGTGTGAATAATGAGAACTGATGCCTTATATTTATAGTGGTGTGGAAAACTTACTGGGGCCAACTTCTCCTTCTGGGTACTAATTAATTCTTATTAATTATATTTCTACAACCGACATCTCGTCTAGGGTTTCCCTTACTTCTTTGTTTCCTTCCGGAATATTCTAATCTCGTCATAGGTCACAATAGAGGTTCATACCTCCCAAAGCTACCATAATATCAACACTCCCTCCTAGCTAGGGAGGTATGGTCTTGAGCACAAACAAACCATTCAACTAGTAGTATCACGAGCACCGTCATTATTATCCAAATGGATAATCTCCTATGACAACTGGTACAATATCAATTGATAGAACACACCTTTGTTTATCCAAGGCAGTACGCAACTACTCAAACCGTGAAACATAGTCACAAACAGTGGAACAAATCCACCACAGTAGTATATCTCTACTGTCTGGAGACAGGCAGTCTCCATAAAAATCATCTGATGCCAACCTGCACAGAAAAATATTGTTAAAATAAATTGAATCATCTGGGCCAATCTTTCACTCATGTCTATGAGATATGAAAGAATATCTACCCTCAAAGTAGAATAAAGAGATATATGGACTATTCTTCTCAAACAAGAAAGAATAACTATCCTATCTTCTGAACCTGGACCATTCCCCACCCTGGGCCATTCTTCCTACACTAATCAAAGTGCACCCTAGAGAGAATGTATAAACCCTAAGGAATGCCTATCCCTAATTGCTAAGCCTAGACCATTCCCCACCCTGGGCCATTCCTCCTACACTAATCAAAGTGCACCCTGGAGAGAATGTATAAACCCTAAGGAATGATTGTCCAAACCATTTCCTCTATTAACCACAAGAGGAAAAGACTGTCCTGCATCAACCTCCAAAACGGACCATTCCTCATGTTAACCACAATGAGAAATTGTTGTCCGGTGAGGCAGGCCAGTCTTCTTGAGTAACCCTCAAGAAGAGAGACTACCCTAGACCACTCCCCATGTTAACCACAATGGGAAGTCGATGTCTATGATACATCAACAATCTGGACCATTTCCCATGTTAACCACAATGGGAAATTGTTGTCCATCAGAAATCTCAATCCACTTTTCGAACAGGAAAGAATCTGTCCAAGTTGGACTATTTTTCAATCACAAAGATAAATTTTTCGATAATATTTTAGTTCTCCCTCCTAACTTGGAGAGTCTTCCCTTTAAGATAAGGGAGTTATTTCCACAATCCCCATCTTCTCTCAGAAATATGCAAACTTTATTCTAGATAGAGGTTTTGTCAGAATGTTTGTTGTCTGCCCATCAGTGGGGATATACTCGAGCTTTACCTCTCCTTCTTGGACTTTATCTCGAATAAAGTAGTATTTGATCTCAATGTGTTTCGACCTTTCATGAAACACGGGTTGTTCTGATAATCTTATAAAACTCTGATTATCACAATATATTATGGTCGATTCCTGAATCTGATCAAATAAATCAAAGATTAACTTCCTTAACCATATTGCTTCAGTGCATGCTTCACATGATGCCATATACTCTTCTTCTGTTGTGATGAGTGTGACAGAATTTTGTTTTCTGCTTCCCCAAGAGATCATAGCGGAGCCCAAGCTAAAACACATACTTGAAGTTATCTTTCTGTCTTCTGCACTTCCTGCCCAATCTGAGTCTATAAATCCATGAAGTTGTATATTGCTGGATGCGATATATCTCAAGCCATAGTTTATTGTTCCATGAATATATCTTAATACATGCTTTGCAGCTATCCAATGCTCATGTCTTGGTTCCACCTAGAACTAGCTTAGTGTATTTATGGCAAAGCAAATGTCTGGTCGAGTATTTACCAAATACATCAATGACCCAATTAGTTGTCGATATAGAGATGGATCTACCGGATCAGAATCTGGAACTTTCACTTTCCTTATATCCACATTCATAGGAGTGTCCATGGACTTGCAATCCATCATTCCAAATTTATGAAGGATCTTTATTGCGTACTTTCCTTGTCCAAGGAATACTTCACCACGCTTCTGCCATACCTCTAGTCCCAAATAATAATGCATGAGACCTAGATCTTTCATATCAAATTCAGAAGTTAATTCCTTCTTGCACTGGATAATGAGAGACTCTTCACTTGTTATCAATAGATCGTCAACATATAGTAGTAGGATTGCAGGTGCATTTTCTACGACTTTATAGTAAAGGTTTGGATCTGCATGACTCTTGGAGAAACCAAGTCTCGTTAGATAGTTGTCCATTCTGGCATACCAAGCCCTTGGAGCTTGCTTGAGTCCATATAGAGATTTCTTCAATCTGCAAATGTGAGTGTCTCTGGAATGTACCTCAAACCCTTGAGGTTGTTCAATATATACTTCTTCTTCAATAGCTCCATTGAGGAAAGTTGTCTTTACATCCATCTGATGTAAGTTCCATCCCATGGAAGTGGCAAGAGATATGATAGATCTGATGGAAGTATATCTAGCCACCAGAGCAAACATTTTGTCATAATCTTATCCCTCCTTATGGGAGAACCCTCTAGCTATGAATCTTGTCTTGTATTTATCCATGCTTTTGTCTGTTGCATTTTTTATCTTGTACACCCATTTTGAAGTTACCACCGATTTTTATTTAGGTCTTGGAATGATTTCCCATACCTCATTTTTCATAATGTATTGATGCTCTTCCGTCATAGCTTCTTTCCATTGTCCCTTTTGAACTGTTTCTTCAAATGTGGTAGGTTATTCATATAAAAGCTTTGTCATGTATTATGCATAGCTTGATAATCTTTAGTTCTTTTACTCTTTCTAAATGTTCCTTCTGGTACCTTGAGTCTTTCTGTATCTTGTAAGGTAGCTTCAAGCCAAGCTGGTCTTTTCTTGGTCTTAGGTACGATATCTGAATCAATGTTTTCACATGGCTCCATAGGATGATCAGGTAGTTCATTTTCGTCCTTTACATTTTTTGTGCTTTCTTCGTCAAGTTCTTCAATATCTTCTTCTTCTATATTTTCTTTGATGGATTTACTGAAGGTCATCCTTTCATTGAACGTTATGTCTCTGCTAACCTCGATCTTGTGTTGTTTTGGAATATATATTCTGTAAGCCTTGGATGAATCACTATATCCCATGAATATCCCTTTCTTTCTTGAGGGTTCTAGTTTATTCCTTTTGTCCTTGGGAATGTGAGAGTAAACATGACATCCAAATATTCTTAGGTTTTCCACATTAGTTTTCTTACCTGAGAAGGCTTCTTCTGGTGTCATGTCCTTCAATATACGATGAGGAATTCTATTATGCACATATACTGTTGTCATTGCTACTTCTCCCCATCAGAACATGGATATACCTTGATCATTCAGTAAGGATTTTACAGTTTTTTCAATAGATCTTCTCTTTCTTTCTGCTACACCATTTTGTTAAGGATTATGAGGAATAGTCAGCTCCCTCCTAATCCCTACCAATTTTCAGAATGTAACGAATTCCTTCAAGGTGTATTCTCCTCCATTATCTATTCTTAATGTCTTGATCTTCTTGTTCGTGAGGTTTTCTATCTCTGCTTTGAATTCTTGAAACTTGTTGAATACTTTGTCTTTTGCCTTCAGTAGGTATAGCCAAGTCTTTCTTGAATAGTCATCTATGAATATTACGTAGTAAGAAGATCCTGCTAGATATTTTACTAGCATTGGACTGCAAACATATGAGTGTATTAGATCTAGAATCTTCTTAGATCTGTTATTGTTGCTTGGGAATGGTTTCTTGATATTCTTCCCAAGGGCACATCCTTTGCAAATTTCTTCGTGTGTAGACTGCAAATCTGGTATTCCTTCAACCATTCTTTTGAGAAAGGGTAATGCTTGATAATTAATATGAGCGTACCTTCTGTGCCAAAGTTCATTAGGGTTGACTTCGTCATGTACAAGAGCTTCTTCATTTTGTTCTAGTAGTCTGTACAAATTTCCTTCACGACTTTCGATAACCCTAAGATTCTCTATGTTGGATTATTTATGCCATGATAAAACCTTTCCATCCATGAAAGCTATTATGTTTCCCTTGTCTTCTAGGAAAGATATCGATACAAGATTATTTTCTAAACCAGGTAAATATAAAACATTGCTTAAGTGAACATAGTTACCTATTTTCATTTTGATGGAGGCTTGTCCAAATCCTTCCACGGGGTAAGTGGTTTTGTCTCCAAGCTCTACCTTGTACAATTTCTTCTTATCATTTAGATTTGAGAGTTTGGCTTGATCTCCCATCATGTGCCTAGAAGCTTCGCTATTTATTATCCACATGTCATCTTCAATCATTCCAACAAGTGATGAGTAGTGTAAAAGACTGATTGTTTCACACATGTCTTCGATTGACTGGTAACTGGTCATGCCTTGATCCAAAACTTCAACTTCATCATTTCTGTCTTCTGAGAGAGCCAAAAGATGTGTTGAGTTAGGGTACATATGAATATATTCTTTTTGAGCGAGATGCTCCATCACAAGGTGTTGGATCTGAGGTTAGGGTTTATGCAATGGCTTCTGCTAGTAACCCTAGCAACAGTGTCTTTAGAAGCTGCTCCTACTAGTAACCCTAGCGGAAGTTCTTTAGCGAGCTCAATACCATAGCGGTTATGCTTCCTTCCAGCTTTTAGACTGAATGAAGGAGGTGTTTGTGATTGTTTTACCATTGACAATACCCTTTTCACCCAACCATAGGCCAAAGCCACCCTCTGAGCACCTTGACCTTGACAGAGACGAATACTGGTAGAAATCAATAGCCAAGCAAGGCTGATGCACCAAGAAATAATAGAAACCAAGCTGATCAGATAGTCCCACCCAGAAACTGGTGCAACACCTTCCCCAGAAACTTGCACACAAAACTGCCAACTGCAGTGCGCAGAAACTGCTCTCCACAATTCTAAGAAGTGTGAATAATGAGAACTAGCGCCCTATATTTATAGTGGTCTGGAAGACTTACTGGGGCCGACTTCTCCTTCTAGGTGCTAATTAATTCATATTAATTATATTTCTACAGCCGACATCTCATCTAGGGTTTCCTTTACTTCTTTACTTCCTTCTGGAATATTCTAATCTTGTCATAGGTCACAATAGAGGCTCATACCTCCCAAAGCTACCATAATATCAACAATTACAAGGTCATTGAAGAATATCTGCTCACATGCTTGCACAATCAAGTTGTTCTGGGCAAAAGATATTAGTGGCTTCTCAAAAAATGACAAAAACCCAAAAATAAACTTTACAAATTATGAAAAGGAGGGAAAATGACCAAATTGCAACATATCAAATATCAAATTAGGGCAAGAAATCATTTTTACCTTTGTTTTACTATTCTCCTTTTCCCTTTGAGTTTTTTCCTCTTTGGAGTGTTTTTTCGAGCATTTATTGTGAGAGATGTGTGCGACCGTTTTCAAACCGTCCAGATCAGGTTGGTTCTTTCCTCTTCCTTATTCATTTCCATGTTTTTTTTATTGCATTTTAGTCTTTAATTTATGTTCTTAGGCTCCTTGGGAAGCCCTAGAGTGACGAGTTGGATCGGCGCTCCCTCAAGGAATTGAGGGGAGCACCGATTGTGTTTTCAACGCCATGGTATGTGCATTTAGGGAGCGCTAGCGCTCTATTTTCTTCTTTAAGGGAGCACTAGGTGCAAAAATTAAAAAAATAAAATGACTTTTAGGATGAAAAAAGGGCATTCTTTTCTTTGAAAACTTAGTTAATGATGATTAATTCATGAATTTGCAGGTTTGCACATAGCTAATCATGATTGAATGGAAATAAAGTAAACATGAATTTGATGACATCACTACTTTACAAAACCCTCAAGCGAGGGTAGCCTTAATAAATTGTGGCTTTCTTAAGTACATCAAACTCCAAAATATGAGGAAAGAAGTTATTTTACTCGAATATTTGATCGGGTTATGGGATAATGATCAGCAAGCATTCTGAATAGGACCACATGTGCTCGGGATCAACATGGATGATTTGTATTTCTTGATGGGGATCTTGAGGAGAGGAGTGGCTATTCTTTTGTTTAGACATCGGGCCACTCCATGACCGACAGAGGCATATGTTTCCCAGTACTGCATACCAAGGTCACGCTTGGTAGGAAGGAGATTAGTCATAAAAGATGTGATGGATTTATCTCTTTGATCCATCTTATTTTCTATCACAAAACTAGCAGGAAGTACTAGTGCCCATCTTGCTTCTAAGTCCCAGATATCTTATGCCATTCAGTGTTTGGAGCCTAGGCTATTCAACTAGAGTGGAGGGTTTTTAAGGAACATTAAAGAGTGTAAGTTTTAAACCTATGAAGTAAAAAAATGCATATAGATTCTTAAGCAATACAGAAATTAAACAATGGCTCATACACAAAGTACACAGAGATTTTATACCGGAAACCCTCAACNNNNAATGGCTCATACACAAAGTACACAGAGATTTTATACCGGAAACCCTCAACTGGGAAAACCTTCCTTATTTTCATTATCTCAAATTTCACCATTCACCATACAATATATACAATTTTTTTAGGTATTTCGTAGATACCAAAACCCTAATCCCTTAATCCGGGATTAATTTACAAATCTGCTAAAAATAGCAAAAACCGCCCAAAAAAAATTTCGGGGCGCTGCCCTTGGCTACCGCCTGTTACCGAACGTTGCACATAACCAGGGGGGGCATACCTG